>JAINUT010002390.1:0-77500 GCA_020205555.1 Panax stipuleanatus
AATTTCTAAGGCTTTTCAGGTGAAACATTTTTATACCCATATTGTATGGTATGGCTGTTCAATTATATTTACTTTAATATAATAAGTGGCCTAAGTGTTTACTAAGTCTTAGTATGTTGGATGTATACCACTCCACTTTTTCTTACATTCATCACTGAAATTGAAGATATAATGAACAACAACCGATATAATGAACTAGTTGTTGTTTATATATAGAGAGAGTGATCCTTATTAAAAATGGTAACAGGCCATGGTGAACTGTAATTTCTTCAAACAGCAAACACTGAACTGAAATTTCAGTATTGGTGAAGTTGTAACTTTAGAAATGCTGTTGTACTTGTGTTTCTCCATTTAGCTTAATTCAACTGTTTCTTATTAGTTTAGGGTGTACATTTTTATCGGGTTAAAATTTGGTTGATAAAATTGTTTGGGATTGTGTTTGACAATAATGGATAGATTTGTCTAATATTCTTTTGTCCATGTTATAGGGAAGAAATGGTCGAGCCTTCTTGTTCTCCCATGCAATGAACATTTCTGTTGGGTGCAAAGAAGACAGAAGTCTTATGACTGGACTTCATACAGTTGCTGATGTCTATTGTGGTGATTGTCGTGAGGTGTTGGGCTGGAAGTATGAACGAGCATATGAAGCAACACAGAAATACAAGGAAGGGAAGTTCATACTTGAGAAGTCAAAAATTGTACAGGAGAACTGGTAATGTGCCAAAGACTGGTTCTATTTGTTTAAGATGCAATATATAAGCTTGTCCATTCTCCCTTGTATAGGAATTCCTCAACCTTTCTAAATAAGCGTCACATTAATTAAATCTGCAACTACTACGCTTGAGATTTCAATGGACTAGAAATTATTTGTTTTGTTAATAAAATTGTGGTATATTTTCATATATCTAAATCTCTTATGTATGCTTATTTTCCGAGTAATTACTTGAATGCTTTGTTGGAAGGTATTTGGGAATTTTTGAGGCATGCAGATATTTCTTGTTCCCTATGTATTCAAGAATTTAGAGAAGCTTTGAACATAGGACAGAAGCTGAGTAATGAAAGCAAATGCTCTCATAAGTTCCTTCAAGCAAAGGTGTCTTGGTATTTTCAGTAAAAAAATGAGTCTCGCAGTGCAGTGCAGTGCATCTTCTCATCACAAAATATTATGGATTTGGAAAAGTTGTAAATAGGAAAAGATGAATGTTATGATAATTGGTTGTATTAGTTGTTTAAGTTTCCAAAACTCTTGCTTCCTCTTACACCAAAAAGCATAATCTTGTGATCTCACCTCAAGCCAGGTTTTCCAAAGTCCAAACTATGGAGTATCAACCCTTGCTATTTCGGGGCTTTGATCCCCCTCCAGGCGGGTTAGGAAGAACTGGTTTACATGGGCTCTTTTGAGTGTGTAAGTTAGTGCCTTGAAGGCTTTATAAACCATTCTGATACTTGAGTTTATTTCACCTAAATTTTATCGTCGGTATGGATTCTTCTCTTTTTCTCATAGTATGGAGTCATTAGATTTTTAAAGAAGAGATTATAATTCCTTTTCTGCTTGTTCGCTTAAATTTTTGTGCATCATGCCTTCAAATCTTTTTAACCTACATTCTCAACGATATGATGTATATATACTTATTGCCTTACAATCAAGCACTCTTTTCTGTGATTACTGTTATCGTACAATTGGTATCACTAAAATGGTAATCTTTGGTATATTAGGCGAGTGCAGGCACAGTAACTAAAACTTCACAGGATATGATATGATATGTACTCAATAGTGTAAGTAGTTATGTATATTAATTTGTAAAGTTTTGGGGTTTACCATGGATTCTTGTAATGTTTGTTGGTTAAATTGAAACATATGTTTCTTGATTTGGATAAAGAGTCTAATGACTGATACTACCTGAAGAATTTGCAAGTTTTGAGGGTTTCAGCAACTTGTACTGTTCATCCACAAGTGTCTCTGATCAGTGGCGGAGTCAGAGATTTTAAGTCGGGGGTGTCCGGATCGGCGGGCGTCGGGGCGGCGACCGGCAGTGACGACCGGCGGCGGCTCTCTTCTCTCCTCTCCTCTCCTCCTCTGTTTCTACCCGACTACTGCTTATGTTTTGTTTCCAATATACAGGACCTGCTACTGATGCTATTTACGTCTTTTTTTTTCAAATTTCATAAACAAAACGATGTTGTTTTGTTAAGTTATATATATATATTTTTAATTTCTTTTTTTTCCCTTTCCTTTTTCTTCTCAGCGCACGCAGAGCTTCCCGGACCCCATTACCGGATTTCAGGCTGGACCCTCCCACATACCTACTACATACTAATTTTTTCGGCTGCCGGGGGTTCCCCGGACCCCCCTGGACCCCCCCAGCTCGGCCTGTCTTTGATCCTATCTGAGTTAGTTATACTGATCAAGAGACGTATATAGATTATAGTGGAAGGCTAATTTAGAATTACTCACTCTGCTCTGCAAAATTTTAGAAAGTCCTTTTGTCTGTGTTGCATTGAAAGATCATCAAGTTGAGGCATTAGCATTTTTAAAAGAAATTATCTTCACTCGAGATGTTGGCATGTATCAGTTTAGTATAGAAGGTGTGTATTTTTACTATTGTCAAAACGCTTTTAACTATGTGGAACCTGATTTCTAGTGTGTTCTGTTGACCAACTAATTTCAATTGTGAAACTCAGTGTGCCTAGTGATGGCCAAATCTCGTCATAGATGTGGGGAGCCTACTTCTTCTTCTTCAGAATTGCAGAACTATTGTAGATCCTCCTTTGTTTTATGGACAAAACTATTGTTGATCCTTGTGATTCTTGTTTCCTTGACATAATTTTTTTTTGGACATGGGAACACTTTACATTCTTTGTTTAAACGAATGAAAATATTTATTAGATAAATTTTAAATGCGACATATTTGATTAACAATATTTATAATAATAATTTGTTGATTTCAAACGATATCATTATAATATATATCATTTTAATAATAAAATATAGTGAATTTGATTTATAAATTTGAGAAGTCATAAGTTTATGAACTCGAGAAGTAATTATATATGAATTTATGAAATATAAAAATAAAAAATTCTGAATAAAAAATATTTTCTTAAATTACTGAATTGACTTGAAACTAATTAAAACAACTCAACCAAAACAAATATTTCTTTAAATTACTGAGTTGGTTGATAACTTGATTATGAGAACTATAGCACTAGAGTGAGTATGTGGGTTGAGGATATATATATATATATATATATTTATTATTTTGATGGACTTTTTTAGTTTCTGTGTGATTTTGGGCCTAAGCCCACCTTGTGGAGTCACAGTAGACCCAGCTAGCCCTGTAATTCCTTTGGGAATTGAGCATCAGACTAACGACAGAGACCTTTGTCTGTGTGACAACTGAGAGTCAGAGAGAGAGAGAGAAATGTACCTGAAAAAGGCGTTTTGGAGCGACGGACTGAAGGGTGGTGGAGGAGGAGGAGGATCAGAATCCGATAGTAAAAGCGAGTCTTCTTCGCCGGAATCTTCATCATCGGCGGTGGGAGAACTGGTAAATACTCTGGACAAGGAGAGATTGTACCGGGAGGTCACGCTCGCCCTCCGAACAGGTCTCAAAGACGCACGTGCCGAATTCTCTTTCCTCCGACTCCGAGCTCTTCGCACCCTCCTCAACTTCCTCCGATCCGTCGCCGCTTCTGATTCCACCATCTCCCTCTTCTCCCACTCCCAATCCATCCCCGAACTCCAAGGTTCCTCTCTCTCCTAAAACCTAAATGCGAAATAATTTGTTATATGAATGTATCTTTTGTAATCCAAGCTTTATATAGCAGTTATGTTGCCGAAATTGGTTAATCATGGCTCCTTTTGATTAAAGATCACTGGTTTTGATTAATAACATTGCTTTATTTTTGAATTTTTCGGCTTGTGATTTGAAATTATAATGTGTTTACTGTTATAACTGTTTTTGAATTGTATTAGTGGTTCCCGTTCTGTTTCAACATTCGTTAAAAGATTGGGATGATCAGAGGGTACCCAATTTGGATCATATATTTGATGTTGAACCTATGAAGGTTATCAGTCCTTCGTCTGATGCTGAAGTTGCACTTGCACTTAGAGTTCTGGAAGGATGTTGTTTGCTGCACAGGCAGAGCACGGTTTTGGCTCATCAACATAAAGCAATCCAGGTAATACATACTACCTTAATTTGCCAGCATCAGTTGATTCTCATGTCTTATTTTCTACATAACGATTTGTTAAATCATAAACATCTATCCTGTAAATGTCAAGATAGAGCTGCTGGTTGGAAATATATTGATTTTGTTAAAACTTCTTTTGATATGAGGTGTGATGTTAAACATGTAAGAGAGTATTATTCCCTCCGTTCGACAAAAAAGAGTTCCATTTGCAAACATTAAGAATGTATTTTTATTTCATATTTATCCCTAAAATTAAAAGATGTTCATCTAGTGCAGTTGTGATGGCATAATAACTAAATTATAATGGCGAACTTGAGAATATTGTTGTTTTGTGGAATTTATTTTTTTGGCAAATGAGACTTTTTTGTGGGATAGAGGGAGTACGTAATTGGAAGATGGCTAGAATAACAAAAAGTCTTAGAGAAAAGCAATTTGAAGCCTGTTAACAAGATTAATAGCAACCCTATCAAATAGACTAGTAGTCTAATACTGCTCATCCAGTTGAACTTTGAGACTGCAATAGCCGTTCATCCATCAGATCAGGCTAGTCATAAGGAGCTACAATTTAGATGTGCTGTATGACTGTTGAATGCGGGTTGTCCATCTGTGCATTTGTTTTATCCATTTACCTGATTACCGAACAGGCCTAACCCAAGAAAACTGATACAGAGTTGAGTCATGGAAAGCTTACTCTACTTAATAGAATGAAAAGAGAGGGAAAAGTTATGAATACATTTGTTTACAAATGCTCATGATTCTCTGGACATAGTTGTGACTTGTCTCAGACTTTGCTGTGTGTTTCCAATTTTTTTTCTTTCTTTTGAACTATAATTGTTTCAGTCTTTAGTACTTGTAAATATTACTTTCACTGTTGAAGATTCATAGCTAAAATATGTGTATGTAGCTAAGTTCAACATTTCAGGTGTAACATGGTTTACATTCATTCAGGTTTTGATGAATATATTGTCAACTCGGGGAGCACTTGAGCAAGGGGCATGCTTAGATGCTTTAATCTCAATAATGTTGGATTCTTCATCTAACCAAATGGTATGGCACTTCAATATGTTATATCTTCTTGGACAGTTAGTAAACTTTATATTATGCTCTCATATCACAAGAACACCGTAAGATAATTGAGAATTCCCTATCTTCTTGGTGAATGAGTAAACTTATTTTATGCTCTCAGAAGTACCCTTTAAGATAATATTAATCGAGAGCTACTCTCTTAAGTCTACTTTCATTTTTTGCTTTCCGCTGGGCGTCTTATGTTTTTGTTATGCCTCTCAAGTCCCCTCTAGAGGTATGATTGCTGTTTTTCTTTATGGATATACGACTTTTAAAGTATAAGCATAATTTTTAACTTGATAAGTGCATTAACTATGCGGAGTCCTCACTCTTCAGTTTTCTGGATCTTAAAAGCCTATGTGATTTTTCTTAACAAAGTTTCTTATGGAACCTTTTCATTTATAGATTTGTTGTGTAAGTTGGATGTTTAATTAATGTATCAGGATTTTGAGGAATGCAATGGCATTGAAGAAGTTGCATTACTCATAAGAGACAAACAAGTAGACGAAAACTTAAGGTAAATATCTTCCTAATGCTTTCTGGTTCTCCATTATTACCTTCACCTGTACGGGTTGTACCACATGATCATTGCTAATTGTGTGCGTGTGATTTTTGTGTGTGTGTTTGTGGTGGGGGGTGGGCGGGTTGGGGAATTTCATTCTATGCTGCCCCTTGAGAACTATTCCGATACAACCTTGTTAGTATATTGTATGATACTAAACCAAGATAGGAAAGTGAGCGTCAATTACCTAATACAAGTATATCCATATTCTGGGGACTTAAAAGCGGGTGAAATAAGGATGATAGTAGTAAATTGGACATTTTAACTCCATCCAAGGTTTCTTTTGCATAACTTGATCTCTGCTTCTCCAACTACTCATGCTGGAATGGCCATACTCCTCTGTCAACTCCTGGTGTTGTCATGTTTAGATACCTTCCCCCTTCTCCATAAATGCTGATTGGTCATTCTGATTTTTAATCATGCTTCCTTCTGATCCAACTTGTTTATTGGCAAGATCAGGTGGTTAAGCTTTCAGAATGAAATGTTGTGACCATTAATTATATCATTTTTTATATTTCTAGATTGAAATGTGGAGAGTTTTTGCTGCTACTCATTGGGCATGTAAATGGGAGGGATAGACCTCCCATGATATCAATAAATGAAGACATAAGGCGGCTTCTTGGTGAGAAATCAGCCTCGTTGATATGGGCAGCTAGTCAGTTTGGCTCAACCCTTGATCCAGAGCAGAGACTAACAGCACTTCAAATCCAAGCTCGCAGGGTGCTCGAGTCAGTTGACTTTTACTAAATAGGCAGGTGTCATTTTATTCAACTTTCCTGATATTCCATGGTGCATTTCCGTTCTTGTCCAGAAGATGCAGACAGCAGGGAGTGCATCATCTAGATTGTATGATTTGTATTGAGTTGTACAGATAATATTCTTGTGCTAATTCTTGTTTTAGTCTCGTGAGAATTTTGAGTTATTTAGGTGGTGTATATATCCTTGGCTCTCTTGTGAGATCTATCACCCACTATAATCACCAGTTTTAATCTAACTTCATACGAGGAATTTTAAAACTGGACTTCCGGACCTTTAGACGGGTAGTGCAATTTTTTTTAAAATGATTAAATGTTATAGACGGTTTGAGATGCATCGGAATAGTGCTCATAACTAACACTAGATATTTATCATATATATATACTAGCTGTGTCTCCTGTCTCCGGCACTACATGGTGGAGGGTGAGATTTATCCTAAACTTTGGACAGCTCAGATGATTTATTGAGTGAGCGGGAAATTCAAAATTATTTGTATTTTATTAGATAAATACATATATATATATGTATGTGTGTAGAGAATTGATATTTTCATAAATAAAATTTTTTTCACACGAGTGTGGGGTTCATTAATTATTCATGCGAGAGGAATGTTGTAGAACTATCATAATATTTTTGTTTGTAGAAATATTAATTCTATATATATATATATATATATATATGTGGTATGGAGCAGTGCCTTTCCATCTATATGTATGCAGTATGGAGGCGGCGCTCAGCTGTTAGTGGCATTATTTTAGGTTGACGACAGCCCGATTTCCATTAGCTCTTTCAACCACTGAAATATACTAGTATATTATACTCCACGTCTCCACCCCATTTTGCCATAATTGGTGAAAAACAAAATTATTATTAGCCATATTTCTTGAAGCCTATATTCACGTAGCTCATATCAATAAGTGGCTTACTTTTTCCAAAGCACCTAAAAAAACAAATGAAGTCTTTTTCACTCGCATTATTAGTTAGTTTGTCATGTATACACAAATGTATGCACCACAACTCTGTTTTCTAAATTACAATGCAAAGGCTAATTAGGCATGAGCAGTCGCCCTCTAATTAATTAGAATGCCATTTCTTATTACTACTAGTGTAAGTGACCCAAATAAGATGTGCATATAAAGGGTGTCCCAAATTATGAAGTTGATGTCTGACTTGTGATGGGCTATTGTCATATATACTGCCCTGGTGCGTGTAATTATAGCTTTCTGACGAAACAAGTATATGTATGTATATGCCAATATATATATGCTATCGATGAGAAAATTAAGCCTCATCAAAGCCTAAACTATAGAAGTAGTTTCTGCATGCTACGTGCTTAACCACAAGTGGTAATTAAGCTGCTGAAACATATTAAGTGCTTACCCACCAGTGGTCATTAATTAAGTTGATTTCTTCATTTTGACAACTGTAATTACGAGGAGGCTTGGAGAGAGAGCGCACACACACTGACACACACACACACATATATATAATTCTTTAAAAACTGTTTATCGTCTTTGAGTGCGCATATAAACTTTGATTTTGCCTTGATGAGACTCCAATTGTATGTTTAATAAGCTTATCAAATTAAGCTATTAGTATATATGCTTGATAAGTAGTATTATTATATATTTATATATGTATCTGGAGAAAACGAGTCTATTTTGTAGACTCAACTCCCACCTCAGTGTCTCATCATGGCCAATGCATTCTGAAACGTTGAAACCACCCCTGTAAAGCACTAAGCAATATATATATATATATATTATAGGGGAATCGGAATGATCGATAATCAAAATGGACCGCTATTTACAACACTTACTCAACAATTTGACCAACTGTTAGCGTAAAATACTCTCAATTTTGACGAACAAGCCCCAATTTTAACAATATATATATATATATAGTTAAACAATATTCAAAAGCACCACAACACTCTAAAATTTAAATTTGTTGATTGACAAATTTAAAATATTTAGTAGAAACTGCATCTTAGTATATTGCAATTGAATTTCAAATTAACGGAAGAGTCGAATAAGTTTGGGTTGTAGGGGCCACCACTAGAGGGTAGCGCAGCTCCATACTTCTTACTACACTATTATATATGAGTAGTGCTAGAGACACAACAAATTTTATAATTATTTTATAATTTGATGATGTGGTATACTCACCTCAGCATATTGATGAACAAATTGATTCAATGTAGTCTTCGGCCCCACATAAAAGCTGAGGTGGAGTATACCACAACAGCAAATTATAAAATAGTTGTAGAATTTGTTGTGTCTCTAGCATTATTCATTATATATATATATATATATATATGGTTGATTCATAACTAACGTTGTAAAAAAGAGTCTTTTTACAATAAATGTTGACGTCCATACTTCTAAAGTGGTTTGACGAATTTGGCATCCGCAACCATACTTATCGTTCGTAATTTAATACTGCGACGTCATTTATTTAAAAATAACGTCGTTTAATTCCCAATTAATACTGCGGATGTAGAACTTTTACAAGAATGATATTTTAGACATTTGTCCCGTTCACAATATTAAAATGCGAAATACTGAAAATTAATACTGCGGATGGATGATCAAGATTTATTGTAAGGATAATTTTTTTTACAACAATAACTATGTATCAATCCCTATATATATATATATAGGGTCCTCTTAACATGTGTCCTTAGGGCACATGCTAAGCACACAGTTTAAGAGAATATTCTCTGAAACTGTGTGCATATTCCTTTAATTTATGTATTTGCACTAAGTTCAAGGAAATATGCACACAATTCAAAAAGATATTTTTTAAACTGTGTGCTTAACATGTGACCTAAAAACACATGTTAAAAATTTTCATATATATAACCCTAGCTACTGCATGTCTACTGGTAAACAGTTAACACCATTGAGTAAAGCATAACGCGCAGGTGGCTTATAAATGATATGGAGGGCCCTCCCCTCTTTATATATTTGACGAGGACGATTCGCTACCTGAGTGGAGAAGATAGCTAATTTCTTGGGCATGTAATGTTTAATTAGGGGAATTTTGTGGGTCATCCATCCGTTTAAAAATATCAATAATTGATTTTTTAAAATTACAAATTAATTTAATTTAGATAATACAATAATTAAAATTATAAATTATCTAAATAACAGTATTTATTAAAAAAATATTATTTTCAAAAGTTATTATGATTCACTTAATTTTAAATTTAAAAATATCTCAAAATAATTTTAAATTTCGAAACAAAAAAAAATAAGGTGGCCATATAATAGACTAATCTAGTATAGAAGGGAATTAATTACTAGTAATGCGAAAATATTAGTATCAATTATAACAAAGTAGTAATCGGCACTCACAAGTGGGACACGTACAATTATATATGTAACTTATAAATCATTAGGTCAGCTTGCTTGCTTGCTTTGGAGTTAACTGGTTGATCTGTATCTATAAGCTGATTTGGGTATAATTTCAGCGCGATAACTGAACAGTACTTTTAAAACTATAACTTCTGCCAAAACAAAAAGATTCAGGTTATATATACATACTTAAACACACAAACACACACAGACATAATGCCTGCAGTACCTATATATATCTCAACTAAAGTGGTGTACCATGTGATGTTATGATGAGAATTATGGGTCCAACTCATATATATATATATATATATATATATAGATAATAATCCATAACATATATTTGTTATGGATCAAAATGGAGCAAACTCATCTATATAAAACGTTGTTCTAAATATATATCAACGGCCAAAATTAAATAGAAGAACGCAGCGTCCGCTAGTAATATTAGCAGACGGTGTAATGACACAAATTAGACCATTATACCCATGTCAACGAAAGTCAACTCTTAAAAAAATTACTTCTTAGCACCTGAGACTGCACTAAGAAAAGTCTTCAATTGTCAACAAAATTGTAAAATTCGCATACAATTTTGAAAGATTTGTGTTCTACATCAACTTAATCAACTAAAGTTTATAGTTTATTAACTAGGGTTTATTAATCTGGATTTAGGGTTTAGGGTTTATTAACGGTTTATTAAAAAGAGTTAATAAACCCTAAATTCGGATTAATAAACCCTAAACCTTAGTTAATAAATTCTAAACTCTAGTTAATAAAGCTAAACTTGACCTTATTCTCAACTTAGACTGAGATTAGTAAAAATACTCGTCCGTTGGCTATTAATACTAGCGGACTGTTTATATAATTGGGGTATAATGGTCCAAGTTGTTTATTTAGCCATTTCACTAGTATTACTAGCGGATGTCGTGTCCTCCCTTTTAATTCCAACCATTGATCATTGAAACGGACATTCTAAATGCTATTTGCCTATTTTTGATCCATAATATATATATATATATATATATATATATATATATATATATATTACCTAAGTCAATTAGTTGTGTTTGAGATTGGATATTCAATATATATTGATATGATCCTGCATATCTATCTATCCTACTTGCTTCATGATGAAGGTGGCTGAATGGTGTTAGCTACAAAGATTCTCAAGACACAGACATGGTGCTGATAAAGACCTGACAACATATATATTCCCACCTGTACATTTGGCTAGCAAAAGGAAAGAGAAAGTAGCTATCTTTGTGAAAAGGATTTGAAATTCAAGGGATATTTAATAACAAAAATAACAAAATTTGCTTAATTAAAAAAACTAACTAATTTAACAAAGCCTTTAAAATTCATAAAAGTGTTCCCTCATACGCATAATTCATAAACTTTCAAGCATTTCACCAACTGATTTTCCAATCTTCAAGTAGATATATAGCTAGCTAGCTAAAAAGTAAGAAAATTATTAGATCACCATAATGCATGTCTTCATGAAAATTCCTTGAAAAAGAGCAAGCTTGCTAGGATTCCCTTGGCATCAATATCCTCCATCGATCTTTGAACAATATTATATGTTCCATGATAATGTTAAGCTTTTGAAGCCAGCCTAAAAACAAGCTTCATGCATTCACAATATATAATGAATACTTAACAAAGAAAGCTAGATAACAAGCAAAATAAATGTAGAGCTAGTACTGAAAGACAAAAAAAAAAGGTAGAATGGAAAAAATTAAAGCCGAAAGTGAAAGAAAAATAAAAGAAATTAAAAAAGAACCCATATACTCTCTATATGTTAGCATCAATATTCAAACTAGTCAACACCAACTAATTCTCCAACTTAATTAACTCCCCTCATGAAGCTAGCTCAAATTACCATGAACCTCCTCCATTAATATTATTCCAGTATCCAGCAGGAGATTGATGATGATGATGATGATGATCTCCTTGAGTTGTATTAGTAGTAGTAACAGTAGTACCCCTACTCCGCTGATCCATTAATTCAGCATCTTGAGTACTTGTGGTTGAAGAATTAAGTAGTACTGGCTGCTGCTTCAAATCCTCAAAAGGGAAATTAAACAGCTTTGCATGATTATTACTACCACTACTCTCTTGATGAACCCCTAATTGCAAACTTCCATACACTCCTCCTCCACCACCACTACTTTCAAATCCATGCTGTTGATCTAAAGAAAAATTCACCCCACTTGTAATTGGTTTACTAAATTCTTGAAAGGGAAGCCCAGCACCAGCAGATGATGATGAGTAAATTGCTGCACTATTATTATTACTCGAATCCGAAACCGGAATCATGGACATGAAAGAAGTAAATGATCCCCTTCCACCAATTCCGGACTTCAAAAGCTGTGAAAACTGATGATGAGATGAAGTTGCAGAGGGAAATTCAACAAATTCAGATATGCCAGTAGCAGTACTATTATAAGGACTAGGGCCAGTTGGTGGATAAGCTAGGTTAAGATCTTGGCCCTGATCATGGAAGATGATTTTACTATTAGGGTTTTGGGAATTACTAGTAATTATTTCATGAGGAAGCTTAATATTCTTGGATAATGATGATGATGATGACGATGCTGCAATAGTAGGATTAGAAGAAGAGGAACATCTTTTGTTTTTTCGCGAACCGCCGCCAACAGGAACATTTCTGAGAGATCCACCTTCAGTCCAATACCTTCTACAAGTCTTGCAAAAGTATCTTGGTTGAGTGAGACTGTAATTGTTGTAGTAACAAAACTTTGTATGAGCTGAATTGCACCTTGGACAGTTCAAGGCTTGCGGCTTCTGTGGCCTTGGAGCTGCTGCTGCTGATATAATTGCCTTGGTATTATTATTTACAGCAGCTGCCCCTGATGAATTATTATCCCCTTCCATGGGGACTACTTTCACCACTCCAATCCCCTGCTGCAAGGAAAATTAACATACACAAAAACAACACCCAAGAAAAATAAAAGGCCATGACTACATGAATATCATCATCAAAGAAATAAATTCAAAAGCAAGTATATATATTAATTGTATATATAGCTATATAGCTCATATATATATATATATATATGATCGAACAAGCAAAACAAAGGAATTAAGCTATTAAACTCTATGAACTTTTATTGATCTAGCTAGTTCTTTTAATTATATATGATCCAGATGCATGGTGGAAGGAGAAAGAAAAAGAGACGGAAACTACATATATAAATTCAAAGATTAGCGGGGGCTGAATTAGCTGAACAAACATCATCTATAAGAAAAAAGTGATTATAATACCTTTAAACAAGCAGCTACCCATGATCCAACAAGAAAAGTGTTTTTTTTCTTTTTCTTTTTTTCAAAATCCAAAGCAAAAAAAAGGAAAAGAATATAAAAATAATGATTTCATGGAGAGAAAAAATAAACATGTTGGTAGCTTTACCTCTGGCCATTGAGTAGTATCCATGGATGATGAGTTAAGAGGAAAAGGAAAAAGCTATAGATGAATGGATGGATGGATGTTGTCTTCAAATTCAAAGAGAGATGGAGATCACCCACTTTCTTTTTGTGCAGCTGGTCGTAAAGCTAGAAAGACAGTGCGATTGGTGGTTCCATGTGTTAGCTTACTATATGAACTAGAGAGCGAAAAAGAGCTAGAGAGAGAGAAAAGGAGAAGGGTATTTTTGTCGAATTGCAGCAGTAGTTTATAAGTACTCTTTTAAGTTCAACTTAATTTGGTTACTAAGCCTCGGTGATTTTAGAAATTCAAATACACTTAAATATCTTATTCATTTAAAAATAAGTATAGTATTTAAAATTCAAACACAATATATATATATTAAATATAATACAATGCGTTTAGAAGTTCAAACGCTGCCAACTCTATTTTCTCAAGCGCAAAAATTAGTAACCAAACAAGATAAAAAAAAAACTCTCATTTGTCGAACTTTTTCATTAAAGAACAAATTGTATTAATTGTCATATTTTTTACATTAACATAAAACAACATATATAATATATATTTAATTTTATTAACATAATTTCATTAATTTTATATCAATAATAATAAACAAAATATTAAATAAATATGCTATCTAGGTAGAATTTACTAGAATGTTTTGTGTTTATATAATGCGTACAATTGGTTGATTAGTCGATGTTATTATTCTTTTGTGAGTGGGAATGTGCAGTGGAGGAGTATGTAGATTCCTTTTCTGACAAAAGGAAATGAGGGGGCAGGAGTTTGCAGGCTGATTCTTCTTCTTCTCCTTTAATTCTTCTTTCCTTTTTTTTTTATTTAGCCCAGCCCTCAGCCCCTGTGTTTTCTTTTTCTTTTATCTTTTTCCCATTTAACTTTCTGTCTTTTTTAGAGAATGACTGTTTAGGTCGGTTTGTTTATTCCATATATCTCTGTCGTGACATACTTAACTTTAATTTGATATCTTCACCTACGATCTTCATCATCTTTCCATGTAGTAATCTCTCTCTCTCTCTCTCTCTCTCTCTCTCTATATATATATATATATATATATATATATATAGAGGGTATGAGAGGGAGGGGTTAGAATGAAGTTAACTTTGGTCAATTGACCAATAAAATATCGACACGCAGGTGAGAGTTGATCTCTTCCGGCGTATCAACATTGTATTGGTCACATGATCAATTTATCATAAAGTTAATGATGTGATAAAAATATGTAACTGCAAGTGCACAGTATCAAGTTAAAGAACTGGCAAGTACAGGTCGAACCCACAGAGACTAGATTAATTTTAATATATCCTTAATATCTATTTTAGGCGAATTAGAAATAAATATCGAGAGTTGATTAATTAGAATATGAAAACTAATAATGAGGAAACAATCTAGGAATCCGAATCCATTAAATAATAAACATAACATATAATTCAATCTATTCTATTTTTATAACTTATTTATGATTTTGATCTCCATTCCCTTTAATTTAGTAATTTTACAATTAACGTGGGCAAGCATAGACTATAAAAATTTAAGAATTAACTATAACCCATCAAAACTTCTTTGAGCAAGCATGGATTATGAAAAACTCGTATCTTAACAATAATCTATCAAAACCTCTTAATTAATTTAAAATCACATAAGAATTATAAAACGAATGTATTTCAATAACGAAACATGAATGCGAAATTAATTAAACATAAAACTATAAATAATAGAAAAGATGAAAAATATTATCATGAATAATTATTTAATTTCATCTTCATCCTAGATTAAAGAAATTAACTAGACATGAAAAATAAATTAACTAACTAAAATAAAGAAGAAGAAATAAAATAAGAAAACTCCCTTTATTGATGATTCTCCAACAAGCGTATAATGTAGAAGTAATTTAATCTACTTCTACTTCTAACCTAAACTAATACAATACATAATCATCCTTTCTCTCTAAAACAAGAGACCTATTTATAGGAAAAATAAATTTGTGCCCTAATTTAGATACATTGAACTTGGACACTTTTGTTCCCATGTAGGTTTTAACTTCCTAGTGTCAATCAACTTCTCAAAGAGATCTTCTAGATAGACTTTTCTTTCTCTTGTTGGATTTGACTTGCACACCAAGATTGTTCCACCTCTTTCCTTCTCCTCGTAGGATTCTTCTTGGATATTTCTTACATGAATAAGAGCATTAAATATCGCTTGATCACCAAGATTTTGACTTTATTGCAATAAATATTAAACCCTATAAAATAAAATAAAACATATTAATTTAATAAACTAATATAATTAAAAAGACAAAATTAAGAATAATAAAATATATGAATTATGTGTCTATCAGTTAACTCTATAATAACCAGATCAGGTATGATCAGATTAGACATGCTACAAAAATATATCAGTTATGAAAATCTCTAGCTACTTGAATTTGCTGTTTCCTAGACTTGTCTTGATAATTACACACACACACACACACACACACACACATATATATATATATATATATATATATATATATATATATATATATATATATATATATATACTCTAGCTTGAATTATACTCTAGCTCTACCAATAAATTAAATACTGGAAATATTTACCATTTTAAACCAAAAATATTGCTGTCATAATACTTGTATATTAGCTAGGATTTTAGAAATTTGACTGCATTTGTAAATATTTAATTGGCTTGTGACTAGTGACTTATTTATAATTTAAAACTTACAATCAAACCTAATTGTAACTTGAGATCGTTCTTATCAATAGGGGTTGTTTTAACAGTATATTAATGTTTTTAAAATTATCATCTTTATACTTTTAATTATTAGCTTGTTATTATACTACTAACCTAAATGCTCAACAAATATAAAATAAAAATATATTAAGCTTATTAATTCTACTTGGATGGAAAGTTCGCAATAAATTAAATAGGGAATTAATTGGTAGAATAACTAGCAGTTGCACTTGAAGGTGGTTGACACATGAACAGAAATGTCCATCAAATTTCTTGTCAAGAAAGTAATCAAGCAGGCCATATATATATATATATGAATTTAGAAATATAGAAATGGAACCCAGTACCTTTGGAACTATTGCCATATAAGGTGAAACTACATATATAGAATGAAAAGAAAAGAAAGTGGGAAGGGGATTGAATTGATCAGTGTGGTGGGATCCAGTTGCTGGGCTCTGGTGTAATGAAATTTGGCAAAGACAAAATTTTCTGATGGGGACATGCATGATGGGCTTAATTCACGGGGGAAAAGGAAACCCTCAAAACCATCAATTGATATATATGTATATCGTGTCCGTTCGCATTATATATATAACACACATACATATAATGAAATATTTCCAAGTTTGTATGCAACACAATAATACTATTGAAAGTAGTATGCACACAAACTAATCATGTATGATAATAAATTATATACTTTGTATCAATCTTATTCATTTATTAATAAAAGAATTGTTTATTTAAAGACGTTTATATTATTTACATAATGCGCTGTTATATTTAAATGTGATAAACCCATAGTTTTAAGCAATGCTTTTAGAATCATGATGATGATCATGCTAATCAGATCTAAATTCTTTGATAGCTTAAAATTAAAACAGTTCCCAATCGATGGATTACTAATTAAATAGGGAATTAATGAATCCGAATAGAATGGTACATACGTCGTTGCTTGCTCTTTGAAAGAGAATGATCGATCTCATAATCATTTATGTGGAGACACTAAAGCAAGTATGTAGGTGCTTATTAGAGAATAAGTACACTGAACGTGGCTCGCTAAAAAATACTTAATAGAGTTTTACTCGCCTATCAATAGGAATTTCTTTAGTGATAGTAGTACAAGTAATCCTTAGATTATCATAATATCTTATGTATGATGAGTTATACTTTGACATGTCCCTTAAGACCCTGAAGGTATATCAAATGGTATGCTTGAGTATAATTAATTATACACGAAGATAATAAATGATCAATAAATGATCTACTACTTCTAGTAAAAGAAGTGAATGTCTTATGTAATTCAAAATAAATGACAACCCAGTAGTCATTGACCAAGGTAGAATGAAATTAGAAAGTAGTTTCTAATTTGTATTATCTGAGTTTGTGCATTTAGAGGATCGAAATACATATAATTAAATAAAATAAGACTTGATAATAAATTCATGTCTTATATTTAATTGAAAAATTGTATGGCAGAAAGAATAAATTGTACGGTAACTATTTACTCAAAATTTCTTTTATGATTGATGTTGAAATTTATATTATCTGAAAAGTCGTTGAACGTTAAGGGGGTTTACCCTTATTGTAGAATAAATATTATTTAAATAAATTAATAATTTATTTATTTATTTAAATAAAATTAGAATTGTTCTAATTAATTTATTCACAATCTGTTTAATATGGAGAACCTAAAAGATCACACCATAAAATGATGAATATTTATTTGAGAAGTAAATGACATAATTGTAATAATAAGTTAAGTGTATTTAATTTAATCTATGGTGATAGAATAAATTAAATAGCTTAATATTTATTATTTAATATTTTAGAAATATTAAATATAAATTAATAAGAAGAGTCTTATTATTATTATTAGTTTAATTTCTAAAGAAGTTTGGAAATTAATTAATAAAAGTACTCTCCCATATTCCTAATAAGATTAGGAGGTAAATTAATTAAAGGAGCTTAATTAATTTCTCCTAATAAAATTAGGAAGCCTAATTAATTAAAAAAGTTTAATTAATTAATATGAAACCCTAACTAAGAGGAGTCTTATTTTGATTAAGGGCTAATGTTTTTTCAAAGAGTTGGGAGAGCTCACCTTTTTTAGAGAGACAGAAAAAACTAGAATTTTGCCAATAATCCACCTTCTTAATACTTGTTCATCCTTGGTGGATCACCTCTAGATGCCAAACACTTGCGTGGCTGACGTTGATCAAAGAAAAGAATCACACCAGGTAGATTCAAGTCGAACAAGAAAAGGATTAGAGTTGAACTCGTACCTGAGAAAGCTCGAAGCTTCAAGGGTATGATTCGTTCTTCGTCTCTTTCGTTTAAATTAATAATTGTGCATAAAGAATGATCCGGCTTCAAGGGTTCATGATTAATAATTTTTACACTTCATGTATGTAATTGTTACATGCTACTTTAATCTTACAAACCTAACAATAACATAAAATAAATTTAGATGAGACTATTCGTAATTCTTATATATTTCATGTATAGAAAATTGTCGTAATTATAATTCGCGTGATTGAAAACTTTCACTATTTGGCTATTTAGTTCGAGAATTATATTCTCTATTCTTTTTAAAATTAGAAATATATTTTGATTTTTTAAAATTAATTCGTAAAATTTTAAAATTTAAAATTGATATGAAATTATTTAGCCTTGATACAAAAAAATATAACAGTTATAAACTAACTATGAAATACTATTAATTATCATCTTTGTGAACAAAATTGTAACAATTTTGAGTTTTAAGATTTTGCGAATGAACTCTAAAAATCAAAATATATCTATACTTTTGAAACGAAAGTAGTTTTAATTAAGGGATGGAGGTCATGCAAGATTTGAAGCATATAATTAAAATTAATACAAATTTCATAATTCAAATATTATGCTTTGTTATTTGATTATGTCGCACTTGATATGTTTGAGTCCGACTATTTGTTGAGAAAATAATGCCATTATCACATAATTTTGAGTCACATAATGTTCATATATATATATATATGTATACTGTAGATCTTGTATGACAAGTAAAAGTCATAAATATACATATATATGTATATAAATTTTATATAACCTAAATTATGTGATAGTAGCATTGCTCTTCTTGAGAATATAATGTCTAATCCTTATTTGTTCGAGAAGAAGACAAGTCAAATGTTTTTTGTTTATTTTATTGAAACAAATATAATGTTGACTATGATAAAATGGTACGGTTTGAGTGGGACCAGATATTTCAAATGGTTGATCTTAAAACTCAATTTTGTATATTAAGTGAGGAACAATTTATAGACGCGTGTATGGTACAGCCTCCAATTTTTCTTTTATAATATTTGTAACTTTTTAAAAAACTTTGTACAAAAGTAAAATATTCACAATTTTGGCATCAACGTTATTCTTCAAATATTCTATTCCCTTTGTTTTAAAAGAATAAATAAAATACAATTCATACACATTAAAAAAAGTAGACGTAAATGAAAGAATTTCAAATTTATCTTTAGTAATCCTATAAGATTACATAAAATGATGAGTACTTTTATTTTTTATATTAATAGGCTCTATTAAATGACATATTTATCATTCACTTTTATATTATTTATTTTATTCTTTTAAAGATAAAAAAATTATATTTTTAATCATATTTTTAGAGAAGAAAGGAGTACTTGATAAAAAATTTCACGGAGTCACCAAACAATAGGGGTGGACAATTTTTTTTGATTTTTTCAGTTTTTGATAAAACCAAACCAAATCAAATTAAACCGGTTCGAATCGGCCGTTTTAGGACAAATGATAATCGGTTCGGGATTGATACATAAAATTGAGGAAATGATTTGGTTCGATCAGTACATACAGAGCCGAACTGTGTATTAATTTGACTCTGTTTACATGGACTAAACAACCTTGGAGTGACAATACAACGACCAAGTGTTCCCCTTCTCAGGTATGAAACAGATGGGCGTTTAAGGCTCCGTGTAAGTGGTGGGAAGTTGCATACAATCAGAGAACAACCTCCGCTTTGAAGCAAACCATTAGCAGCTCCAGAAAGGACCCAATAACAGTTTCAGAGTACTCCAGCTGTGTAGCTGGGCAGTGAGCTGATATTCAGCTACACAGCAGACCCATTTGGGTTTGCGGTGAAAAGAAAATCAAATGGTCAGACCCTTTTCAATTCATCCTCTGATTCGTCAGACCCGTTTGGCTATTTGGTTTTTAAGGACCAGTACCTTAGAGATTATCACCAAATTGCCCAAAGATGCTTCACTCTATCTGTATGGTCTTGGAGAGAACACAGCCCCATGAAATTAAACTCTACCCATGTTATTAAGATTTTTAAAAAACCTTCAAAAATAAATGATTCAGCCTATAGAAAATCCTTATACAATTTCTTCAAGGAACAATGACAAAGAGGTTGCATAATGAAAACCGGTACATATGAGATAAAAACTGGAAAGGTTAACCGGTTCGATATATCGGTCCAACTGGTATCGATAGTGGTACTCACTTTTAAATAAATTCGTCTAATACAGTCTAGTATTCAAAAAGAAATGATTTAGCCTATGAAAAGTCCTTGTACAATTTCTTCAAGGAACAATGACAAAAAGGTTGCATAATGGAAACCGGTACATATGAGATAAAAACTGGTACCGTGCCTGTGCCGGTACCGGAAAGGTTAATTGGTTAGGTATACCAGTTCAATCGGTATCGATATCGATACTCAATTTTAAATAAATTCAATAACTGGTCCGGTTCAATACGGTCCGGTATTCAAAAAGAAATGATCCAGCCTATGGAAAATCCTTGTACAATTTTTTCAAGGAACATAGGTTGTATAATGGAAACCGGTACATATGAGATAAAAATTGGTACCGTGCCGGTACCGGACCAGCTAACCAGATTAGTATGACGGTTTATTAATTAGATAAATTTCTTATAATCGATTATGTCATAAAGAAGTATATTTCATCTTATTCAACGCCATATAATTTGAAACATATATTTGACTAAACAATTTAAAATTTTTAGAATTAAAATTTATATATAAAATAAACATTTTAGAGTCTATTTAGAGGAAAATCTAACTTTCTCGTCCATTAAAAACTCTCATAACCAACAAAAGAATCTTTACTGCTGCTGCAGCTGCAATCCAACTGGACGATTCGATTATGTATCTGATCTGATGGGATTATTGTCACGTGACCATTCCTCCCTCTAGCCACGTGCCTGACTTCTTGACGCTGATCAACACTCGACCAAAATCATTGAGCCACAGCAACAGGCATGGATCCCTCCTACACGGCTACACCCTCTTCCCATGTGAAAAGTTCTCACTTGGATTTTCTTGTAATTATTGTTTATTTGAAAACTAATATAATTATCAAAATATTTTTTTATTTCATTTACGTAGAAAAGACAAATAAACTAAAA
This sequence comes from Panax stipuleanatus, assembly GCA_020205555.1. Lineage (NCBI taxonomy): Eukaryota > Viridiplantae > Streptophyta > Magnoliopsida > Apiales > Araliaceae > Panax > Panax stipuleanatus. The sequence continues at coordinate 21,572 of JAINUT010002390.1, forward strand.
AAAATGGTTCAATCTTAATTATCGATCTGTTGACGATCTTAAACTAAAAAGTTAATTTAAAAAACATTCAAAGTACTTTTTAAAAGTAATTTTAATGAAACAAATAAATTTTAAAAAAACATTCAAATTACTTTTTACTGAATAAAAATGAAAAAAAAATATATAAAAAAATCATTTATTTTATGATTCATGGCTATAGGAATGAATTAATAATATCAAAGTTGCGTTGTTGAACAGAAAAAGGATAAACAAGTTTTAGACCCCCGGGAAATTGAAGGGCTTACATGCATAAGGGGATAAATTTGTAGTGCAAAAACACAAATAAGCCTTTTCAAAAGGATACATGCATGCAATGCAACAAATCACTTTACTTGGCTTGATGCACAAAAAGGCAACTCCTTCACGGAGTGAACTTTTCAGCTTATAGACTTTTTATACACTAACACTACCTAGTCAACATTATGGACGGCCCCACAGAAAAAGGAATTTAAGGATTGGGCTCAAATCAAAACAATAAGTATATGTGGACAGAAAAATTAGATCGAAAGAATAAATTGAATTTGTTCTTGCGAATAAATAAATTATATTATTTATTTATTCGCGAGAACAAATTCATTTTGTCAATCTTCCGGTTTAATTTTTCTGTTCGCGTAGAAGTACTCAATTCAAAATTATGTCCATTGAAAATAACTAACTCAATGTCTTCTTAAGTAAGCAAGCTTATGCATTTGTATGATATGCCTGCCTAAGCCTAAGCCTAACCACTAATTCTTCTCAATTTATTTAATTAATTAATAGTATTACACCAATTCTATGACATCTTGGTGCTTTTGATCACGACCGACCGACCTAGCTAGCTAGCTAAGAATAAAGTAATAAAGCAACCCTAAAGATAATAGTTGCGATATTAGCCAAAATTAAAAATGAAAAACCACTCTGTTGATTTAAACTCTAAAAATCAAGTAATAAAGTTAGGCTAATCCCAAAATTAATTTCACCTGCTCAATAGCTTGACTATCAATAACCACCAACGGTTCCATTCATCAAAAAAAAAAACCTTTTAATCGTTGGGTCCTTTTAGGGATTGCATAGTAATATGGCCAAGGTATGAACCTTACATAGCTGATCATACCATCTTTTTGATTTTAGGGGGCCGGGTTAACCATTTAAACACATGGAGGTTTGGATCGATCTATATATATTTCCTTAGATGATAGATTTCTATTACAAAAGGATAAGGCCATCTACTCATAGATTAATTTTCACAAGACTGCATGCTACATATATATCCACTACAAGAAAAAGCACTAATTTCGACAGAATATTTCGTCGGAAATGAGCTTAATCCGTCGGTCTTAGCTTATTTTCGACGGAATATTCCGCCGGAATTTCCATCGTAACTAACCTCGTCAGAAATAAGATCCGTCGTATGTTCGGTCAAATTTTTTTTATCTTCGACGTAGTTATCTTCGACGAGGATTCCGTCGGATATAGCTTATGATCGACGGACTTATCCTCGACCGACTGTGATCCGTTGGATATAATTTTCTTATGTTCGACTGAAAATTCTCTCGGAGGTAAATTACTTTCGACGGAAAAGTAAATAATAAAGAAATAATGAATAAATTATAAATTATAAATCCGACGGAAAATTCCCTCGGACCTAACGTAATTCCGACGGAAAATAAAAAAAAAATTATAAATTATAACTCCGACGGAATTTCGATCGAAAATATAGTATTCCGTCGAAATTAAGGATTTTTTTTTTTAATAATTTTTTTGAAAATGTAAAAATCAGGTATTTAAACCCATATATGTACCTGTAACCTGTTTTATCCCAATACAGACAGACAATAATATAATTCTCATTCATATATTCAATGTAATGCTAAAAACCTGTACCAATTCGCAACAACGTAATCGACTAACTGATTATTATCAATATCACAAGCTAACAATAATCAATATAAGCTAATGTATCATCAGAAGCCCAACTGAATATATACAAATGTTCTACAAATGAATGAATACAACGTAATCTCATTATACAGACGTACGCAACTATATATATAAACTACGTACAAATGAACTAGAATGAATAACATAAAATGAACTATAATCTAGTAGTATCATCATCGGACGGAGGTGGACGACGCCTGTCTGGTGTATGAAAATCTCTGTCGTCCTCCTCATCGTCATTGTCAAACCACTCGTCATCGTCGCTAGCCCGCTCGCCATCGCCACCCTGTTGAAAAAATTATAAATAAAAATCATTAGTCCGTATATATGTGAGAATTAACAAGCTAGCTTTAAATGAAAATAACATAAACAATAAGAATACCTGAGTAAGCGGGGGCGGACGAAAAGCCTTCTCCAAGAGGGTAATCATCATCCGGAGCATATCGCTGCTGAAAGCGTCGAACTTCTCTGGCGGTAATCCCGTACTCTCTGCGGAGGCCCCTGCTATAACCTCCTGAGCAACCCGGTGAAGACGAGAACTGGAAGGTAACTGCTGACGGCGAAAGACTGGATCGGTACGGAATCGATCCGACAGGACCCCTATCAGCCTCTAGAAGATCTCGTCATCCAAGCCAGTGCCCGTATGAGATGGTCCGACATGTGCTCTCGAACGCTGGCGCTGGCTGGAGCCTACAAAAAGAGACAAATTTTATTACTAATAATAATTTATATAATGTGATAAATTCTGATAATTTCGTGAAACATAAAAAATATTATTACCTCCAGGGAGTGTATATACGGGTATCCTCAGCAGACCCAACACTCGATATCTGCTGGTACTGCTAGTAGGGGAATCTTGAGACGCGACCCATAGTCTCAGCTCCTCATTCCGATCTAATACAATATCGGGAAGGGGAGTGACGGAGTCTGACGGCTCAGAACCGCTCCTAATAGTATCCAGCTCAGCTATACGATCGTCCCGAAGCCTCTGAAATCGGTCCTGTAATTTATTTTTTATAAGTTTGTTAATTATATCATTTTATTTACGATTGAATATTACTAAAAGCTAAATAGTAAGATGAGTTTTACCCGTATAGCCACAGCTGCCTGAGACAAAACACGCTCGTCCCTGGGCGTGTGGGCTCTATCCCAAAACTCTAGAATGGTGGGATCTCGGCCCAAGGACCTACTTAAGGCCTAATAAAAATATTCATAAAACATGTATTAAATATTTGTGAAAGAACTTGATAACTAAACAACAAAATACAACGCACTAACCGTCTTCGCCTCCTCGAGCGACTGAGAACCTGTGGTGTGTACTATGCGGAGCTGACCACGGTTCTTCTTCGCCTGCTCAGACTTCTTCTTGAAGTCATCAGCATCTCAGTGCGCACACATAGCCTCCCAGGCTAAATCGGAGACTATGTGAGGTTGGTGAGATCTGATGGTGGTCTCGGGCTGGTCCTCAACTGCCCGGGCTGCCCTATGTCGCATCTTATACAGCCAGCTAGAGTAATTCTTAGCGACATGTGATATAATCACATCGTCGCCAGCTGTCTGAGAGATACTCGGGTCAAATCTATAATAAACCTATAACAAAAGTTTAAAAATTAGAAACAATTGATTTCATGAAACTATGTACTAATTAATATAATATGTTTAACTTATGTGAAACTCCCGCAAGACAGTCTGCATAAAAGTGGCATCGAATCGCGCATACTGGCTGAACCGCATGCACCCAGTCGGGAGGTGATTCAAACAGATGGCGTGTAGGGTGTGCTTAGCCACCGGTTCTAGTATACTACAGAAAAAAATTATATTTTGCAATAATATGTATTATGTGAATTGTGTTTTGCAATAACTGACAGAAATATTAACAATATATTAACACTTACTGTCCAGAAGCAACATCCACCGGTACTATATGTGGAACTGCCGGAGGACGACCAAAGCCCGAGGTTCGTCCCTCGGTGTCGTCGACGAGGTACATCTGTAATAATTGTATTTAACCGAGTCAATAAACATAAACTAATGCAGTTTGAGATATATTAAAATCCTAGTTAAGATAACTTACTATCTCCTGAAGATGAGCCGTCGTTGTGGCTACCGTCTCCCGTACCGAATCGCCCACCACCTCGGCGACCTCCATCGCTATGTCTAGCCATGAATATCCTACTGCAATATTCAAAGTGGTAAATTATGAATATGTAATGTTTAACAATGTGATATTTACTAATATGAATGCTATTTTTCAATTACTTACGCCATCAAACCCATTAAAATCAACATGTATATCAGTCTCGGATTCGGTATCTTCCTCATCCTCAGTTTCGAGATCAGTTTCGTCATCATTATCATCATCGACGACTACATAATCACTCACGACGACGTTTTTCTCGACATCCACATCGTCAGGTACGTCAATGACATCAGTATCCATCACATCTTCAACATTGAACACTACGGCCAAAGGGTTGCTAACATCGTCTTGCAACGCCTCATCTATACCAAACATGTTCTCAGCATCAAATGAACGTGTTTTAGTTGTGACTACTGTGTACTAGGGGCTTCGAGTATTTACGACATTAGGAGCGTAATACACTTGAGTCGCTTAACTTGCTAACATAAACACGTCATCAGACTTTAACACCGACTTGATATCTATGATTGTGATTCTATTACGATCAACTTTAACCCCCTTTTCAGTATCAAACCAGCTACACTTAAATGTAACTACCTTTTCAGTACAGGGATGTTCATGTATGTGGTCCATGCATGAATGAATGTCAAGCAGGTTTCAGTACAGGGATGTTCATGCATGTGGTCCATGCATGAATTAGAGTATTTTCCTATTACGACAGCTCTATAGGAAAGGGGTAATTCAGGATTCTATCCTGTTCCTGGATGCGTCTCTTCACTAGTGCCAACACGTTATGCACGTTTCTACTGTTTTAAGAAAATTTCGACAGCACCTCCCCATGGTCTCCAAGTACACGAAATAGATTAAGATAACTTAATCTAAGTATGTACTCGAAGAACATGTAGAGATAACAACCGAAAAGTTCTCAAAACAACAAAAACGTGTCGTTTCGTATTGGCACCGGCCTAAGTGAAAGACATAACATCCAGTAACAGTCCCAAACTGGGGACTATTCGACATTCACTCCTACTGAGTGAATGTCAAACGGGTTTCTAAGTTGACACCTCCAAAAGCATGTATGTCTTCATCAAGATATAGATACATAGGTTATCAATGAATTTTATAGGCAAAGAAGTATGATTTTCCTGTAAAATTCATTGATAGCCTACACAAAGGGAAATTGTAAGACCCCAACTTTTATGAAAAAAGATTTAATTTTCTTTATATATTATTTCGAAATAGTAAGGTGTTGATTTGATAAATATGAAATTTATGGGTGAAATGTGCAAATATTTTAAAATGAGCAAGTGGTTATAAAATATTCTGGTTGTCGGGGAATATTCGTTTGGTCGTGGAATATTCTTGTTGTCGGAGAATATTCGTACGACGGCGCAGCTATTTGTGGGCCCCACAACAGAATAACTGTCGGATATAGAAAGCGACAGAAATAACCTTTTTATAAATAACGGCGTAGTTGTTACCGTTAGTACTGTTGAAATACCCGGTGGTTAAAATACAGTGATACGCGGTGTTGCACAATAGCACACGGTATTGCACAGTATTTCGAATTATTGAGTCTTACGTGAGAAGGCACTTATTCAATTATTGTTACAGTAATTACTGTTCAATATTTTATATTATTGACTCAATAATTGTTACATTGATATTTTATTGACTCAATAATTGCTACGTTGCTATTTTATATGATTGATTCAATAATGGCTACAGTTGATAGTTTGTATTATTGATTCAATAATTGTCATTGCACAGTATTTCACATTATCAACTCAATAATTCATATTATTTGAATAATATTACTAGATAGCATTATTGACAATGTCTAAGAAAGTTCTGTCTAGGAGGGGTTATTTAATTGCGCGCCAGTAAGGAGAAGTCCTTATCGGAAGGCCCCCTCTTTCCTAGGAACGACCAGGTTGTCAATATTGTAGTTCTATAATATTCTTTATGAATAATTAATTATTGATTTATATGATAAAGAAATATTTATTTTGTGGATATAAAAGAAGGAATTAGCGCTGATGAGTTTTTATCAGTATTTTGGTGTGGGAAATCATCTGTTTATGGATTTCGGATAATTTATGTTTGGAATTTGGAAAAACTTCCTTCTACAAAGTTGTAGAGAATTAAATTTTCTATGACAGGGCATAGAATTTGTATTTTTCTGATAAAGGGACTATTTATTATGAATTATTGAAGTTTTGAAAAATAAATATTTTTTTAATGAGTGGGCCCCACTTTTAGTTGAAAAAATGCTGATGGCTTTTGGGAGAAGCAGCCGGCGGCGGAAGAAATTTTTTTATTATTATTATTTTAGTCTCATTTGGCATCCTAAGCTTTTCCTATAAATAGGGTGCTTAGGTTAGAATTGAAAATCACACCAGAATCAGAAGTTTTCTCTCTCTATAATATCGAGCGTATTTTTGTGAGTATTTCAATACTTTGAGTATTAGTATTCAGTGCAAGTTTCCTTCGGTATTATATCCGATATTCTAGTCAGAGGTACTATTCTTTTGAGGTAAGGGATGTTATTTCTTTCGTAAATGATATTATTCTTTTCAATATCAGTATACCAAAATATTATCATGAATTTTATTATGAAATTCTTACTTTTTCCGACGGGATTACTATGCACGTATATGGCACTATTCACGTATACGGCACTATTCACGAAAAAATAAAATTTTCTTCTGTTTGTCCAAGTTACTTGTTAAAGTTCTTATCTTTGATTGGATCTAAGTTTTGAGCTTTATTCTTGAATTTTGCTCCACAAAGTATTATTATGGAATATTCTTGAACTTGAATAAACTAAAATACGAATTCTTAATCTTATCCTTTATTTCACTGGATTCGTTATTTATATGGTTTTTCATCATCCTCAGTCCTAAGTGGTGATATAACTGAATATCTTTGGCCTGTAGAGCAAAGATGAATGATTACCTGATGAATATCTTTGGCCATAGTGCAAAGATGACAGGTGTTGAGATGAACATGACCACTGATGATACAAATGAATATCTTTGGCCTGTAGTGCAAATATGAATATTTGATTCAAGATGTATATTGATTGATGTTACAGGGATAAAATATTGATGACGAACGGTTATTTCCGCTGCGATTATTGATCTAAAATTTGTTGTCTATAATATTTTATCTGAATTGTTGAAGACTAACGATAATTCATTTTTCCATTATCTTAGTCATAATATTCTTTACTGGGCTAGTTGAGCTCACCCTTTTCATCTGTTGTCCTCTTCAGGAAATGAGAATGTTGCGGGAACTAGTCGGGGGACAGAGTGATGGTCCGAGTTAGAGCAGTAGTAGTCCTCACTATTTCTGATAAATAGTGTGATAATAATTGTAATGAGGACTTAGTTTGAATATTAATATTTTTTACATATTTGTATTGACACTCACAGTTGTGTGATCGTATTTTGCACGACTGTATGATATAAAGTTTGTATTTGAATTCTGTACCATGTATTTGGGGACTCAGAATGGGTTGGGTTGACTGGACCTATTCTGGGGGGCGTCACAGAAATGGATAAAGACATGCTTTGAATTCAAAGCTCCACATAGATGCTTTTTTTGTGATGAAACTGAAATGTCTACATTTCAACCTTAACACTGAAAAGTCAATGTGAAAAAGTCATATTGAATTTCTTGAATATTGCGACAAACTAAGCAAGTGCTACATAGTTTATTTTGCCAATGAAAAACTAAGTAAGTGCTACTTAGTTTATTGATTATTGCATCCCAACTAAGCAAATACTACTTAGTTATTAATGGTAATTAGTTTTATTGTATTTAATTGCATTTTATTAAATATTACGGCAAACTAAGCAAGTGCTACTTAGTTTATTTTGCCAATGAAAAACTAAGTAAGTGCTACTTAGTTTATTTATTATTTATTATCTATTCTTTTATAATTTATAATTTATCTCTTTCAATTAATTATTAATTATTTTTTATTATTTATCTCTTTTAATTAATTATTAATTATTTATTCATTATTATTATTTATTATTTATATCTTTTAATTAATTAATAATTATTTATTATTTATTATTTGTCTATTAATTATTATTTATTATTTATTATTATCTGTTATTTATTATTTTATTATTTATTATTTATTATTTAACTCTGTTAATTAATTAGTAATTATTTATTATTAATTATTAATTATTTATCTCTTTTAATTTATTATTAATTATTTATTATTTATTCATTATTATTATTTTTTATTTATATCATTTAATTAATTAATAATTATTTATTATTAATTATCAATTATTATTTATTCTTTATTATTATCTATTATTTTATTATTTACTATTTATTATTTATCTCTTTTAATTAATTATTAATTATTAATTATTTATTTATTATTATAATTTATTATTTATATCTTTTAATTAATTAATAATTATTATTTATTATTTATTATGTATTATTTATTATTTATTTGTAGGGCCCACAAATTTTGCAATTGCATAATTCTGACCGAAATTTCGTCGAAAATTCTGTCAGAAATATCAAATATCACATTTGCAAACCAAAATCTCCCAAATAGAACATACATGCATGTAAGACCCCAACTTTTATGAATAAAGATTTAATTTTTTTTATATATTATTTCGAAACAGTAAGGTGTTGTTTTGATAAATTTGAAAAGTTATGGGTGAAATGTGCAAATATTTTAAAATAAGCAAGTGGTTATAAAATATTCATTGTTGTCGGGGAATATTCGTTTGGTCGTGGAATATTCTTGTTGTCGGGGAATATTCGTACGACGGCGCAGCTATTTGTGGACCCCACAACGGAATAACTGTCGAATATAGAAAGCGACATAAATAACCTTTTTATAAAATAACGGCGTAGTTGTTACCGTTAGTACTGTTGAAATACCCGGTGGTTAAAATACAGTGATACGCGGTGTTGCACAGTAGCACACAGTATTGCACAGTATTTTGAATTATTGAGTCTTACGTGAGAAGGCACTTACTCAATTATTGTTACAGTAATTACTGTTCAATATTTTATATTATTGACTCAATAATTGCTACGTTGATATTTTATATTATTGACTCAATAATTGTTACATTGATATTTTATTGACTCAATAATTGTTACGTTGCTATTTTATATGATTGATTCAATAATGGCTATAGTTGATATTTTGTATTATTGATTTAATAATTGTCACTGTATAGTATTTCACATTATCAACTCAATAATTCATATTATTTGAATAATATTACTATATAGCATTATTGACAATGTCTAAGGAAGTTCTGTCTAGGAGGGGTTATTTAATTGCCCTCCAGTAAGGAGAAGTCCTTATCGGAAGGCCCCCTCTTTCTTGGGAACGACCTGGTTGTCAATATTGTAGTTCTATAATATTATTTGTGAATAATTAATTATTAATTTATATGATAAGGAAATATTTATTTTGTGGATATAAGAGAAGGAATTAGTACTGATGTGTTTTTATCAGTATTTTGGTGTGAAAAATCATCCGTTTATGAATTTTGGATAATTTATGTTTGAAATTTGGAAAAACTTCATTCTACAAAGTTGTAGAGAATTAAATTTCCTATGAAAAGACATAAAATTTGTATTTTTCTGACAAAGGGGCTATTTATTATGAATTATTGAAGTTTCGGAAAATAAATATTTTTTTAATAGGTGGGCCCCACTTTTGTTGTTTTGTTGAAAAATTCTGAGCAGCTGGCAAAGAAATTTTTTTAAAAATAAAATATTATTTTATTACTTTAGTCTTCTTTGGCATCCTAAGTTTTTCCTATAAATAGGGTGCTTAGGTTAGAATTGAAAATCACACCAGAATCTGAAGTTTTCTCTCTCTATAATATCGAGCGTATTTTTGTGAGTAATTAGATACTTTGAGTGTTACTATTCAGTGCAAGTTTTCTTCGATATTATATCCGATATCCAAGTCAGAAGTACTATCCTTTTTAGGTAAGGGATGTTATTTTATTTCGTAAATGGTGTTATTCTTTTCAATATCATCATACCGAAATATTGGCATGAATTTTGTTATGAAATTCTAATATTTTTTTTCGAGATTACTATTCACGTATACGGCACTAATCACGTATACGGCACTATTCACGAAAAAACTAAATTTTCTTCTATTTGTCCAAATTGTCTGTTATAGTTACTATCTTTGATTGGATCTAAGTTTGAAGCTTCATTATTGAATTTTGCTCCACAAAGTATTATTATGGAATATTCTTGAACTTGAATAAACTAAAATACGAATCCTTAATCTTATTATTTATTTCACTGGATTCGTTATTTATATTATTTTTCATCATCCTCAGTCCTAAGTGGTGTTATAACTGAATATCGTTGGCCTGTAGAGCAAAGATGAATGATTACCTGATGAATATCTTTGACCGTAGTGCAAAGATGACAGGTGTTGAGATGAACATGACCACTGATGATACAAATAAATATCTTTGGCCTGTAGTGCAAAGATGAATATTTGATTTGAGATGTATATTGATTGATGTTACAGAGATAAAATATTGATGATGAACGATTATTTTCGCTGCGAATATTGATCTAAAACTTGTTGTCAATAATATTTTATCTGATTTATTGAAGGCTAACGATAATTTATTTTCCATTATCTTAGTCATAATATTCTTTACTGGGCTAGTTGTGTTCACCCTTTTCATCTGTTGTCCTCTTCAGGAAATGAGAATGTTGCGAAAACTAGTCGGGGAACAGAGTGTTGGTCCGAGTTAGAGCAGTAGTAGTCCTCGCTATTTTTAAAAAATAGTGGGATAATAATTGTAATGAGGACTTAGTTTAAATATTAATATTTTTTACATATTTGTATTGACACTCACAGTTGTGTGATCGTATTTTGCACGATCGTGTGATATAAAAGTTTGTATTTGAATTCTGTACCATGTATTTGGCGACTCAGAATGGGTTGGGTTGATTAGACCTATTCTGGGGGGCGTCACAATGCATATATATTGTAATTGCACAAAGAAAACCCAAATGCACTGTAAACCAAATTGAACATACATATATTGTAATTACAGAAAGAAAACTCAAATACACTGTAATAAGCCACAATTGTATACAGAAAACCCACAAATTTCAGACCTTTCAAACCTAAATTGATCAACTTCAGACAAACCCTAAACCAAAATCTCTTAATTCAAAGCAATTTCATAGAAAATTTAAGCCAATTTGGAGACCCAAATTACACAATTATATTGCACTATTACAGACCAACATATCCAAATTCAACAACTGATCAAGTATCCCAATTTCATCCAAACATAATGAACACCAATATCCCAATTTCATCAAAATAATATAGTAAACCCTAAATTAACAACATATAAACCCTAAATTAAACACAAATTTTAATAAATTAAACCAAATATACAAATTAAACCTGTGCACTGGTGGCTGGTGGAGGAAGGGCAGTGGCTGGTGGCGGCGGCAGTGTGGAAGGTGGCGGTGGTAGTGTGGCTGGCGGCGGCGGTAGAGTGGCTGGTGGCTGCTGGTGGAGGAATAACTGGTGGCGTGCAGGAAAGGGGAGAGAGGTGGCAGTAGAAGGGGGAGAGGTGGCGGCAGCAGGTGGTGGTAGTGGTTGTGGTGCCGACGGCAGGTGGTGGTGGTGGTGGTGCCTGCGGCAGGTGGTGGAGGTGAGGGAGAGAGAGAGAGAGCAAACGAGATAGAGAGAGAGTGAGAGTGAGAGTGAGAGAGTGAGAGAGAGAGAGAGAAAGATAAGTGTGAAAAGAAAAGGGAGGCGGCTGGAGAAGAAGACATGCAAATTAGGTTTTAAGCCTTATTTCCGATAGAATGCCCGTCGAAATTAATTCACTCGGAATTAACGTATCTTCGACGAATAAATTCCCTCGAACCTATCCTTATTCCGTCGAGTTTATCTCTCGTGCTGGCGGAAAATCTGAGGCCAGTGGGGGTAACCTATCTTTGACGAAATTCCGTCGTACTTACCTTTAACTTCGACGGGATTATCTACGACTGATTATTCCGTCAGAAATAGCTTAATTTCGATAGAATAAGTTCCGTCGATCTTTAGTCCGTAAGAGATAGCTGATTTTCTTGTAGTGATCTTAATTTATAGTTGTAATGCATGCCCATGACATATGCTATGTATGTATATTATTTAACTGCGTTTGCCAAGGGGTATTCCCAAACATGTGATCAAGAACCAAATGGAAGACTTCTTATAATTAAAAGAATACATCAATTATAAAAAGATAAGTTATTTTATCTTTCCATTGACATATATATATATATATATATATATATATATATAGGGCTATATGTAGCTACACAGCTGTGTAGCTACACAGTAGGCTTTAGCGATGATTTTGTAGGGCTATAGCGACGATTTGTCTGTCGCCATAGATATTCTGTCTATAGCGACAGACAAACCATCGCTATAGCCTTGGAAAACCGTCGCTATAGCCTACTGTGCACTACACAGCTGTGTACTTACATTTTTCCCATATATATATATACCTCAATTAGCAGCTAGCTATTAATTTTTTTAAAAAGACTACTCTTTAGTACCCTAGCTAACTAGCTGTATGTTGGCCCAAGTGTAAATTAGGGTTCACATGCCCTAATTGAATTAAATGCACAATTAGGGTTCCATAACTTCCTTAAATGTAAAAATTAGGGTTCACACACCTAATTAAATGAAGACAAAAAAAGTCAAAAATAAATGTGCTAGACCCAAGAGAAGCCTCCACGTGTCCCGAGGCAGAAGACTCATGGAGGCGGCTCGTTTTGGGAATTGATTAAGGGATTGGATTGGTGGCTAGAAGGATAGGGTGATCTGGGCATTACTCTGGTGATTAAAGGGTATTTCTGGAATTTTCCTGAGGGCATGTGCTTGGCATATGACCACTTTCCAGAAAACCCTATAAATACCCCTTCCATTCCATTGGGAAGGGGATCTCGATTGGAACTCTGGACCTCCCGCTGGACCTCTCTTCAGACGCAAGACTTGGACTCTTGGAAGATCGAAGGACTTGGACATCCTCGAGAAGACTCTTGGAATCCCAATAATCCTAACACGATTTTCGAATTCTAGGAGTGGAAGGACTTGAGAAGAAGACTCTTGGAATCCCAATAACCCTAATACAGTTTTCAAATTCTAGGGGTTCTGCCACGCGTCATTGGAGTAATCGCCCACCTGTCGTTCTCCCCTCTTTAATCAATCAATCAATTCCGTGCTCTTCGTGAATTTCTCTCCTCCTCAGCCAACACGAAATCCTAACCCTAGCAAGGTACGATTTCCTTGCCCACATTAAAATGGCGACTCTACTGGGGAGGTGTAGAATTCATGAAAGGTATGCCCACAACATGAAATGAGAGAACTACAAGAAGAGCTTCACCGACAAATAGCATTACATCACTGGATCCAGTTCCAAGGCAAGCAAATCAAGCTTTCCAAGGCGCAAATCTGGATCTTGATCAACCAATTATCGAAGACGCTTCAGAAGGAAGTTCAACATCACCATACATAGCCAATCAACAATAAACGAATGCTAGGCAGGCTGGCGCAGGAAGGCAAAGCGAGGACGCAAGCGGAGAGCAGACGAACGCGGTGCAACTGGAGATGCTTAAGGCATTGAAGGAATCACGAGAAAGACAAGGGATGATGTTGGCTATGATGCTGGAGATGCAGAGGAAGCAGGAGGAAATGGGGAATTTTCGCCAATAATTGATGCAAATCCCCACTTTCAAGGCCATGTTCCCAGGCGGTTCGCAGGAAGAACAAGCAGGAAGGGAAGACAACAATAATGGCAGCAATAACAAGGAGAACCAGAGTGTATCTCCATTAACGGAGAATCAGTCGGTTCCAATCATTAACTTGGAACTCCAGAACAGTGGTGACGCACCACAACTCGGACTGGAAGCAGGCCAACCTCAGACAAACAACATCTTGACTGCTCTCCCCGCGTTTTCACAAGTGCATGTGTCGACAATCCCAAGCCATGTCCAGCGAATGAGCCAATAACTGCCACCAGCACAAGCATTTCACGATGCAAGTGTACACCAGCCAATCTCTTTGACGTACACCCCGCCAATACAGCAGTACATCACAACGCCCCGGAGAGTCCATACTACGAGCCAGTACGTGACGAAGGATGACATGATCAACGTGATTAATCAAATTTACAAGCAGACATCTCGACCTTCGGAATTAGACTTTACTCCACCTTACCCAACACATATTCGGAGACAACCTTACCCGGTAGGGTATATTGAGCATCCTCCGCAATTTCCAAAATACAATGGTGAGAAGGGAAATGCTAAGGAACATATTGCCAGGTTCGTGGAGTCGATGTCTCCGTGGTTAGGATTGGATGAAGTAAACAACCACAACTTGTTGATGAGGGAATTCAACAAGACCTTAACGGATAGTGCCTTCAGTTGGTACTACAATTTGGAGAAGGGATCAATCCATGATTGGGATGATATAAAATTGCAATTTTTTAAGAAGTTTTTCTATGTGCAGAAATAGGTAACCATTGTAGAGCTGATGCGATTCAAGCAGAAGCCAAACGAGGAGCTGTCAGACTATGTGGACAGATTCAGGGCCCAAGCACAGAAGTGTGCAGGGCCAATTGAGGAAAAGAACTTGGTCAGCATATGCAACAATGGTGCCTTAGATGCTTTGAAGCCCCATCTCATTACAAAAGCATGTGACTCATTTGCGACTCTCTCGTCTTTTGCACAAGTCTTAGGAGGAATCATGACATTACCCACATGTCATGCGACGATTATGTGGAAGGGCAAGAGGACAGCAACCATGGCATTTGCAAATTCCCAATCAAAACCACAAGGGGGCAAGAGGGAGAAGAACGAGAGAAATCTTGATCGGAGTAGAGGAAAGCCCGGAGACAAATATGCAGGAAAACCAGTTTCAGGGGCTATTACATACAGTGAGAAAGCATTCAGGGGTCTGTATGAACAATGGGTTGAGCATGGAGACAGAATAGATGAAAAAAATATCGGACTTCTGTGTATACCACCAATACGCAGGACATTCCACTATGGACTGTTACAGTCTGTGGAGGATATACCATGAGAAGCTGGCGACCGGAAAGATTGAACTAGGAAAAGAAACGTGCAATACTATCACCCATGGTGCAGTCCCGGAAGGCAATATGATGGACAACCTAAATACTGGCTCTACCATCGAAAGAACTCTGAACTATAGATACAAGAATTGACTAATTAAAAACCCACCTAAGATGGTGGTCCACCAAAATGGTGGTTGAAGTCCTCAGGAGTATCCTTTGCCAAGAAATTGGATGACTAAGGGCACTAGAATTGATGGAAAAAAAATTCACCCAAGATGGTGGTCAAGTCCTTGTAAAATACACTTGCCAAGAAATTGGATGACCTAAGTGATGAGACACCCGATTTCAAGTCCTCGTAGATCACACTTGCCAAGAAATTGGACGATCCAATTGACAAGGCACCCGAGTGTTACACTTTATCATCAAAAGTGAATGAGGCACCTGACTATAAGTCCTCAGACCCGAAAAGTTATACTTTCAACTTCAAAAGTAATCGAGGCACTTGACTATAAGTCCTCGAAAGTAATACTTTCAACTTCAAAAGTAATCGAGGCACCTGACTATAAGTCCTCGAAAGTTACACTTTCAACTCTAAAAGTGATTGAGGCACCTGAGTATAAGCCCTCAACCCCGAAAAAAAGTTACACTTTATCTTCAAAAGTGGTGAACGTTATGCTTTTTCCGACAAAAGCAAGATTTACTTTCTTTTATGAAAATCTGAACGTTATGCTTTTTTCGTTAAAAGCAATCTGATTATTAATAAAATGACTAACTTTCACTTATACTTGAATAATTTTTTTGATTTATGAAAAAAAAAGTATGGATTCAAGTGTTTGGTTTGCGAGAAATTGAAAAAATATGTTTTTAAACAAAATTCATGTTTACTCTCGTATTATACATATTTTTGTCTTAGAGTATTAATTTCGATGACTTACGATTCAATGTTTGAATATTGGGTCTTAAGAAAGAATTCAAGTTAAAGACAATTAATAATGTTGAAGAAACTTTATTCTGATAATGAAAATATACATGCAAATGAGTCTTCTGAAACAGGAAATGAGAGACAACAAAAGTTCATGATCTAAAGGCCATGACATGTTGAATGGAAGAGGGGGCATAGCTAAAGCCTCCAAGTTGACAATGGCGGTATCCCGAGCCTTCGTATTTGAGGCTATCAGTTCCTAAAGACTTCAGACTTAGACATCCTCTCAACTAGAAGGAATCAAGAAGACTCTTGGAATCCCAATAACCCTAACAAGATTTTCGAATTCTAGGAGTGGAAGCACTCAAAAAGGCTCTCTGAATCATTGCTACCCTAATTGGAAGTGCAACGATATTCTAACTGGAAGTAAAGAGATCCAGCTTAGCACGGAAGGGAGACATATTAAGGCCCGTGGAGGATTGAGAAATGATCAACCTCACAACTAAGCCTATCTAAGTCCTCTGCTCGCAAAGACTAGAGAGAAAGACTATGCATTTCAAGAATAAGGCTCGCAATAAGCCCTATGAATATATATCTGACCAAGTATACAGAGGAACCAAGAAGAGAAATGGAAAAATAAAGGAAGAGGCCAAAGTGTCCTAGGGTTCGACCCCTAAGGCTCGAACACCTAGGGAGGCTCTCCTCCCTTACCTTTGACTTCTCCTTGCTCGTTGATCAAGTTCCCGAAATAAAGCCGCCTAGGGTTCGACCCCCAGAGTTTGAACACCTTGGGGAAAGTTTTTCTTCATCTTTTGTTCACCACGATTGGGAGCACGCTCACTTGATGCCTCCTTGATGACTCCTCGATTTTAAAGAAGAGAAGATAGAAGATAGAAGATTTTCCATGATGTCCAAGGAGAGCTCCTCTAGCCCCTAGGGTTCGGCCCCCTAGAGGTTCTCTCTCCTAGGACTTTGATTTTCGAGGCTTGGAAAATCGAGCTCTGCGAATTGTTCAAAAACTTGAAGTAAGACTTAAACAATTGGAATATTTTGCACGATCTCCCCACCAAAGGAGTGACTCACATACAGGGGGAAAAGGCTTACTGATAGATGGCATAGGCATCCTTCAGAGTAGAGGTGAATTCCCCCCAAGAGGTGACGAATGTGCATGTAGAGGAGCACCAAAGTGAAATCAACATGATAGGAGCATCATGGTCCTGTTGAAAACGAATGTCCCTGCATAGCTGGATGCAACGAAGAATGTCAGTCCTCTCTTTAGTATATCCACATAATCAGCATTCCCAAGTATCTCGTCGGTCCAATACTGCCATTCCAGAGGGTGGTTAGATGAATCAGACAAGAAGTGACGGAGAATGCGATCGGAATGGGGAAGGTCATCCCAACCTCCACAAACCGCTGCATATAGAAACAAGCCTTCCTTCTCTGGCGGAGAAAAAATTATACGGTCATAAGTCTGGACTTGCTCCCAAAAGACGACGGAAAGATTAAAGAGGGGAGCCCTTCCCTAATCACTGAGGAACGGGGCCTCCATGGCTATTTTCAGGTCTGCAGAATGTTCAACGAAGAGGGCCTGCAAGCAAGAAGAATTCAATATAAGGGCTCTAAAAGTGTGACGCCCCCAGAATAGGTCCAGTCAACCCAACCCATTCTGAGTCGCCAAATACATGGTACAGAATCCAAATACAAATTTTTATATCACACGGTCGTGCAAAATACGACAACACAACTGTGATTGTCAATACAAATATGTAAAAAATATTAACATTCAAACTAAGTCCTCATTACAATTATTATCACACTATTAATTAGAAATAGTGAGGACTATCACTGCTCTAACTCGGACCATCACTCTGTTCCCCGACTAGTTCCTGCGACATTCTCATTTCCTGAAGATGACAATAGATGAAAAGGATGAGCTCAACTAGCCCAGTAAAGAATATTATGACTAAGATAATGACAAATAAATTATCGTTAGTCTTCAACAATTGAGATAAAATATTATTGACAACAAGTTTTAAATCAATCTTTACAGCGGAAATAACCATTCATTCGAAGAGTTAAGTAGAGAATGAAGTCTACTATCTTCTATGATTTAAAAGTCCATCATCAATATTTTATCCCTGTAACATCAATCAATATACATCTCAAATCAAATATTTATCTTTGCACTACGGGCCAAAGATATTCATTTGTATCACCAGTGGTCATGTTCATCTCAACACCTGTCCATCTTTGCACTACGGCCAAAGATATTCATCAGGTAATCATTCATCTTTGCTCTACAAGCCAAAGATATTCAGTTATATCACCATTTAGAACTGAGAATGATGAAAAATAATATAAATAACGAATTCAATGAGATAAAGAACAAAGATTAAGTATTCGCATTTTAGTTTATCTAAGTTCAAAAATACTCCATAATAATACTTTGTGGATCAAAATTCAAGAATAGAGTTCAACACTTGGATCCAATCAAAGATAGGAACCTTAACAAGCAACTTTGACAAATAGAAGAAAATTTAATTTTTTCGTGAATAGTGCCGTATACATAAATAGTGTCGTATACATGAATAGTAACCCTGACGGAAAAAGTAAGAATTTCATAATAAAATTCATGCCAATATTTTAATATAATGATATTGAAAAGAATAACATCATTTATGAAAGAAAATAACATCCCTTACCTCAAAAGAATAGTACTTCTGACTGGAATATCGGATATAATATCGAAGAAAATTTGCACTGAATAATAACACTCAAAGTATCTAAATACTCACAAAAATACGCTTGATATTATAGAGAGAGAAAACTTCTGATTCTGGTGTGATTTTCAATTCTAACCTAAGCACCCTATTTATAGGAAAAACTTAGGATGCCAAAATAAACTTTTGAAACCACGGAGCACACTTGTTTTGATTTTTTTTTCTCTGGCTGCTTTCAATAGTCAAAAATCAGAATTTTTAAAACAAAGAAACAAAAGTGGGGCCCACCCATGTTTTTAATAAAAATAATTATTTTCAAAACTTCAATAATTCATAATAAATAGTCTCTTTATCAGAAAAATACGAATTCTATGTCCTTTTTATAGGAAATTTAAGTCTCTACAACTTTGTAGAAGGAAGTTTTTTCAAAATCCCAACCGAAAATAGCTGAAATTCATAAACGGATGATTTTCTACACCAAAATACTGATAAAAACACCTTAGCACTAATTCTTTATTTTATATCCGTAAAATAAATATTTTTTTATCATATAAATTAATAATTAATTATTTATAAATAATATTACAGAACTGCAATATTGATAACTAGGTCGTTCCCAGGAAAGAGGGGGCCTTACGATAAGGATTTCTCCTTACTGGCGTGCAATTAAATAACCCCTTCTAGACAGAACTTCCTTAGACATTGTCAATAATGCTATCTAATAATATTATTCAAAAAAATATGAATTATTGATTTGATAATGTGAAATACTGTGCAGTGACAATTATTGAATCAATAATACAAAATATCAATGGTAGCAATTAGTGAATCAATCATATAAAATATCAACGTAGCAATTATTGATATAAAATATCAACGTAGCAATTATTGAACCAATAAAATATCATGCAATTATTGAATCAATAATATAAAATATTAAACAGTAATTACTGTAACAATTATTGAGTAAGTGACTTCTTACGTAAGAACCAATAATTCAAAATACTGTGCAATACCATGTGCTACTGTGCACAACGCGTATTACTGTATTTTTATCACCGGGTATTTCAACAGTTTAACCGTTATTTATAAAAAAGTTATTTCTGTCGCTTTCTATATCCGACAATTATTCCGTTGTGGGGCCCACAAATAGCTGCGCCGTCATACGAATATTCTCCGACAACAAGAATATTCCACGACCAAACGAATATTCCCCGATAACAATGAATATTTTATAACCACTTGCTCATTTTAAAATATTTGCACATTTCACCCATAACTTTTCACATTTTTCAAATCAACACCTTACTATTTCGAAATAATATATAAAGAAAATTAAATCTTTATTCATAAAATTCGGGGTCTTACAAAAAGAGCAAGGAAAACATTTGAACTTGAAGTGCTTACCATAGCAAAGAAGGAAGTCTAAGATTCAAGCCTAAAAGCACCTGGAAAGAAGAAGATACAGTGTTAGAAAAAGTCAGAAATCACAAATACGCAAGAATTTTTTTTCAAAACTTTTCGGGAAAAAAAACTTCGAACGGCTAAAAATCGTTCTTCGGAGCCCTTTTTGGGCAATTTCAGGTATACATTATGGCCGAAGGTGATGATGTTTGAAGGTCTCATCGTTAGCTTCGTTTTGATATATTATGGGCCCCGAAACTCAAAACGAGTCAAAAGTTATGGCCAAAATAGTGATCGCTCCTCCCAGACTTCATTTTTTTTCATTTATTTGAAGATTTCTCCCTAGGGTTCACCCCCAGGGTTCGGCCATTGAAGTTGGTCCTGCTGCAGAAAATTTTGGTCCTTTGCGCTTTTGCCCAAAAACATCAATCTTTCCTTATGATCCGAGGGAAAAAACCAAGATATAATCAAGGTAATGGGGCTCGGAAGACAAAAGAAAGATTGGAAGTACTTAAAAGGAGGAGCAAGAAGAAAACACAAACAAAAGAGAAGTCATTCGAAAAAAAATAAAAAAATTATTATTATTTTTTGGTTCGGCCCCCCATAGGGTTCGGCCCCTATAGGGTTGTTCCCTCTATTCCTTAGAGGTCCTGTTGCTCCACAAATCAATTGCTTGGAACGAATGTTTCTTCGCCGCGAAAATTATAGCCTTTCTTTGATGAATTTTGAGGGAAAAAATTAACCAAGATATGATCAAGGTGATGGGGCTCAGAAACAAAGAAAGACTACAATAGCCTGAAACAGAAATGAGAAATAGAGGAAACAAGTCAAGAGAAATCCGAAAAAAATATGCAAGTAAGCAAATTGAAAAGCGAAGACAAGAAGAAGGAATGGAGCACCAAGGGTTCGGGTCCCCCATAGGGTTCAGCCCTATAGGGTTCGACCCCTAGGGTTCGACCCTATGGGGAGGAATCCTCTTTGTTACCTCTCGCTCGGATTGAAGAACGTCTCCTTGCTGCACCCTTGACGATGATCTTCCTAGCTCGTAGGAAGAGATCAAAAAATCCAAAATGAAGCAAGAAAAAAAGTGAAGCTTGAATGGCTTGGAAGATACATATATATGAATAACTATATATGTTCTCAAGAATGCTTACACCAGAAAAGAAGAAGTCACCAATTAAGGGAAGGATTCAATCTGATTTCCAAAAGATAAGTAGATTTGATCTTGCTTCTAAATAGAAATATATATAAACATGTTATTAAATATATATATATATATATATATATATATATTTGATTTTATTCCAATCAAGAAAAATTTTGAAATTTGATTTTTTCCTTCTTAAATGATAATGATAGGAAATATTTTGTTTCCAAAATAAAACGAAAAAAGATTTTATTTTATTTCTAAATAGAAATATATATAAATATGTTATTAAATATATATATATATATATATATATATATTTGAATTTATTCCCAATCAAGGGAAATTTCAAAATTTGATTTTTCCTTCTTAAATGATAATGACGAGGAAAGATCTTGTTTTCAAAATAAAACGAAAAAAGATTTTATTTTATTTCTAAATAGAAATATATATAAATATGTTATTAAATATATATATATATATATATATTTGATTTTATTCCCAATCAAGGGAAATTTTGAAATTTGAATTTTTCCTTCTTAAATGATAATGATGAGGAAATATCTTTTTTCCAAAATAAAACGAAAAAAGATTTAATTTTATTTCTATATAGAAATATATATAAACATGTTATTAAAAATATATATATATATATATATATATATATATATATATATTTGATTTTATTCTCAATCAAGGGAAATTTCGAAATTTGATTTTTTCCTTCTTAAATGATAATGATGAGGAAAGATCTTGTTTTCAAAATAAAATGAAAAAAGATTTTATTTTATTTCTAAAATAAAATAAGATTTTATTTGAAAATATTTTATTTGATTCCTAAATAAAAAGGAAAGATTTGATTTATCAAAAATAAAAATTCTGTTAGATTGAAATTTATTTGGTAAAATTTGATGTTCTTCCTTTAATTTTCAAGAAAAAAATAAGGAAACAAACATTAGGCAAGTTATATATGAAGATTTGTAGAAGATTTCTTAATATGTCCAAAGAATAGCCCTGTTAGGTTTTACTTTCCTAGGGTTCAACCCTATGGGTGTGACTCCCTAGATGTTCTCTCTTCTAAGACCCCTTATCTTCAAAGACCTATAAAGTGGAGTCCTACAAAATCATTCAAAAGTCTGAAGTATTCTTGTACGATTGTCTCTTTGAAAACGCGACTCTCGCATAGGGGGCAAATGTGGGCCTAAGTGCAAATTAGGGTTCACATGCCTTAATTGAATTAAATGTACAATTAGGGTTCCACAACCTCCTTAAATGTAAAAATTAGGGTTCATACACCCAATTAAATGAAGACGAAAAAGCAAAAAATAAATGTGCTAGACCCGAGAGAAGACAGAAGACTCGTGGAGGCGGCTCGTTTTGAAAATTGATTGTGGGATTAGATTGGTGGCTAGAAGGACAGGGCGATCTGGGCATTACTCTGGTGATTAAAGGGTATTTCTGAAATTTTCCTGAGGGCATGTGCCTGGCACATGACCACTTTCCAGAAAACCCTATAAATACCCCTTCCATTCTATTGGGAAGGGGATCTCGGTTGGAACTCTGGACCTCCCGCTGGACCTCTCTTCAGACGCAAGACTTGGACTCTTGGAAGATTGAAGGACTTGGACATCCTCTCAACCAAAAGCAGTCGAGAAGACTCTTGGAATCCCAATAATCCTAACACGGTTTTCGGATTCTAGGAGTGAAAGGACTCGAGAAGAAGGCTCTTGGAATTCCAATAACCCTAATACGGTTTCCAAATTCTAGGGGTTCTGCCACGCGTCATTGGAGTAATCGCCCACATGTCGTTCTCCCCTCTTCAATCAATCAATCAATTCCGTGCTTTTCGTGAATTTCTCTCCTCCTCAGTTAACACGAAACCTTAACCCTAGCAAGGTACGATTTTCTTGCCCACAGTATATAGTTGGTCGATCTTTTAACACATAATCATGTCTCAAAAGTTTGTTAAGAGCATCTGTTTCTCTTTTGAAGTTTGTTCTATTAACTTCCTGAAGACGTACGTACAACAGATATATGAACAAAAGCAAACGGATGTTTCTTGCTTCCAAATTTTTTTTATTGCGGTATGCATGAGCATGCTTCATGAGAACTATCTATGTATGTATCACTGGTACGTGTCCGGCTTTTTTGAATAAGGAATTGCAGATTCTATCCCAACATGTTAACCAAAGCTATCTATACTTGCCACATAAACAAATTCCACCAAACTTATTATGTATATTTAATTTGGATTTTTTTAAGCCTATGAAATTTTGACATTTAGAAATAAATAAAATATATATTGATATTTTTTTCAAAAAATTATAAGAATGTACTTTTATTCCGGATATAAGAGTCATTTTTATTGATGCAAGTTAATTTGTAATATATATAGGCAAATTCATAAATTTATTGCTCTTCTTATTTTTTTAGTATCTGAATATCAATTTTTACTATTTCTCTTCACTATACTTTGTGTACTATAAATAAGGCTATAAACGAACCAAACAGTTCGATTCGTGCTCGACTCAAAAAATTACGACCGAAACTCGGATTCGTTAATAATATGATCCAAATTTGAGCGTAAAAAATAGTTCAAAAAAATATTGGAATAAAATCTGAGTAAGGTTATACTCTGCTAGTTTAAGATTCAAACTACTCAAATTCTTGATTGTAATTCGATACATACTCGATTTACTTCATACATTCTCTTATAATATATACAAAATTAAATTAAATTAGGATAATTAATTATTATTATTATTATTTATTATTTATTTTGTTTTAATTTTAATTGTGATTTTATATAAAGTGTAATAGTAAATATATTTTATTATTTTTAAGTAAAATAACAAATTCAATTTATAATTATATTTATTATAAAGCTAGTTATTATGTGAAAACTCGAATTCAAACTTGAATTTGAAGCTCGTGAATAGTTTGAATATAATTCGATCCGAGTCAGATCGAATTCGAGTAATAAATATTTGAATTGAATTGAATCTGAGTAAAATTTTAAAATAAAATTCAAATTCGAGTCGAATTCGAATATGAATTTAACGTTTCAAATTGAATTCGAGCACATAATAAAAACCAGTCTTTTGTTTAAGACATTCCCGGATCACTCTCAAATTAGCTTTTCAAATCAAAAGGATTTCCCTTTCTTCATCAAATTTGTTTCCATTTCATTCATTTTCGCCAAATCAAAACCAAGTCAATTCGTTCCTCAAAAAGTGAGCATGGGAGAGCTTCTCAACATCGAACCTCTAAAACTCTAATTCCCATGTAAGTTTCACTGTGATGTCATCGCCGATCTAGTTTTTAATTTTTTAAAGGAGATAACAAAGATTTACCGGCGGAGGAGAAAAACAAATCAAAGGCGAAATAGGTGAAGACACGAACAGGATGCAACTGGAAGTGAAGAAAAGTCAGAGATTTTAATGTTTTAATTTTATTAGGGATACAAGAATTTTGTCAGATTGAAGAAATTATTTTTGTCAAATGAAAAGACAACCTTCGGTGGCTGAAAGTAGTGGTGCACAAATAGTTTGAGGCCTGCGGTCCGGCCTAGTCAAGGCCTGGGCTAGTTCGGCCCGACGTGCAAGGTTGGAATCAGACCATAAATTATAATTCGGCCTGATATTTTTATTTTACTTTTTGATGTTTTCACATGTAAAATCTATATATTAATTAATAAAAATTTGACACATAAGCAAATGTGTAGACTCTATGTGTGAAAATATAAAAAAATAATATAAAAATATCAATTTTTTTTGTAATATTAAAGATGTTATTTTTGTCTCAAAAAAAAATAACTTTCGGTCAAATATACCTCTATATGGTTTGAAGATATATATATTTTTTACCGATTTAAATACAAATAAACTTTTATCAAATAATACAAATTTCTTACTATTAAAAAATATTAAGCCATAAACAAACATCATCTTACAAATAAGCCCGTGAGTAAATTCTTTAGAGAAGTGACGAATTTTAACGCCAATATCCGGCTCCCGCGGAAATTTATTAAATTAGCGCGCGAAAATTAATTTATTCCCGGTATTCTTGAGACTATCCTCGTCTACTCTTAAATTGTTCGGGGCTCCCCTCTTTCACTCTCTAAAACCCTACCTCTGCAATTCAAGTCGGCGGCCATGGTTAATTCAGCGAGAGTATCAGCCAGAAGGAGGACCCAAGCTCCAATTTCTCTCTCCTCCAATACTCTATCATCCCCAAAGAGGAGATCCAAATCAAAGCCAGATTACGGCGATTCTTGCTGCGAGGAATGTGGGTCCGGCGAACATGCGGCGGAGTTACTTTTATGTGACCAATGTGACCGAGGCTTCCATTTATTCTGCCTCAGACCCATCCTTGTCTCTGTCCCCAAAGGCTCATGGTTTTGTCCTCATTGCTCCGATCAAAAGAAGAAACCCTCAAGTATGTTCATTTCACCTCATTAAATTACTTCATGCATGTATATTTGGAGATATGTTCATGGGTTCTTTTAATCTCCTTCATTTCTGAATGCTAATTAGTCAATGACAAATCCCCAATTGAGTTTTTGTTTTATATCTCATTAGTACTTCTTCTACTCTAATATTAGAGATGATTTCTGAATTTTTAAGTCAATTAGAAAAATTTAGTAGTTCAATATTTATATGAATTCATTTATGTTTTGAAAGAAACCAATATGATAATCAATAATATTTTTTAGCTAGTTCACAATAGTTGTTTTCTTTGAACTAAAATTAGATAAATCCCTCTCGATTTTAATCTTGTAAATTGACTTAAGAAATTAAAATGTATCTCTAATCTTGTAGTGTTAGATTCCTCCATATGAGTGAATAAGCTCAAACAGAGAAGAAGCTTAAGAATGAAGCTCAATATTATATCTCTGAAAAACTTAACGTATCATTACAATGTATCAGTATTTATAATATTACGTTTGTTGCTTACTACTCAACCAACTTCTAACTCTAGTTTACAAGGTCTAGTAATAAACTATAAGTATAGTAAAGTAATGTTAACCGTAGTTAACATTCTGTTACATGGTTGTGCTATACTACCTTGCTCTTTCATCATGGTCCTGCTTATTCCTGGCAGCTGTCATTAAGAGTGCATTTGCTATCTTGCATTGCAGCACTATAGCTGGTTGTGTTGTTCTTGACACAATTCCCACATATGCAACTGGACTACACACGTGCACCTGCATGTGCCATGTGCAATGTGTGTCATGCCACTAGTATCTTCAGCTGAATTGATCACCATATTAGCTCTATTACTCCCCCCACAAGTTGGATGGGCACAAGTGTTAAAATTGTACGATCCATCCCACATCAATTCATCATCACTGGTCCAATAAGCATGTTAGACCACCTCCTTATCTAAAAGGTTAATCTATTAGGTTGAAGTTCCATCATACTTATTATTTCATCTCCACTCTTGAATTTATTTGATGTGGGATTCATGTAAAATATCCAACAATCTCCACCTTTCACTTGAATACCCATCACAAGTAGTCACAATTGAACACACTTTATTTTCACTTGAATACCCATCACTAGTAGTCACCACCATTGAACACACTTTCTTTGAGTCCTTCAAGAGCCCTTCTTGACTCTAATACTACTCTACCACGCCCGAGGCAAACGTGGGAGTACAACCTTGGTCTTTGTTAGCCCTTTACCCTGAGCAACTTTCCTAGAACCATCTTGAGCCCACTTCACCCGACTCGAATCATACTTCAATCCCAAATCAATTATACTTGGGCCCATCGAACAATGAGCTCTGATATCACTTTGTTGAAATTGTACGATCCATCCCATATCAATTTATCACCAATGCAGCGCATACCTGTGTAGACTGGCCCAATAAGCATGTTGGACCATTTCCTTATCTAAAAGGTTAACCTATTAGGTTGAGGCTCCATCATATTTATTAACCTATCTACACTCTTGATTTTATTCGGATTTATGTGAAATATCCCAACAACAAGGATTGTGCAACTCCAACTTGGAAGCTAAGAACCAATGGGGTACCTTGCCTAAAGCTTTAGTGAAAGATCAATTAGTTGATCCTTAGAAGCAATTTTGACATGAGAAATAACCCTAGCTTGCACCTTCTCCCTTACAAAATGATTCAATTTTAATATATTTGGTCCTTGCATGATAAACTGGATTCTCACTAATGTCTATCGTTTCTTTGTTATCGCAATGAAAAGAAGTAGAACCATTAACTGGCATTTGGAGATCTTTTAACAAGCTAAAAAACCACAAAACTTCACAGTGGTGGCTAGAGCTCTATATTCAGCCTCTGCAATACTTCTAGATGTGATAGACTGTTTCTTGGATTGCCAAGAAATGAGAGACGGACCCAATAGATGACAAAACCCTGTAACTGATCTACGAGAGATGGGTCAATTACCCCAATCATTATTACAATATCCAGTCAGCACAAGATTATTGTTGGAAGGAAAGAACAAACCTTGACCTACGGTGCATTCAAGATATCTTAACACCCTAGTAGTTGCAACAATATGTTTTTCCCTTGGCTATTGGATGAATTGACTAAGCAATTGAACTGAATAGCTAATGTCAAGTCTGGAAAAAGTCAAATATAATAGTTTTTTAATCCAGCTTCTATAGATAGAAGGATTTGGAAGTAAAGCTCATGATGCTACTTATCATGTAACTTAGTATGCTGATTCAATGGAATTGTAAAGGGGTTTTGCATCCACCATATTAGCTGAAGCCAAGAAATCAAGAATGAACTTTCTCTGGCTTAGGAAAATACCATGTTTGTCTATAACAATTTCAAATCCCAAGTAATACATTACTTGATTTCTTCTAAATCTTTGATGCTGACTTTTGTATCAAGCATGTGTTTTAAAGCTTGAACTTGAATAGAATCATCACCTGTAACTAAGATATCATCCACATACACAACTACAATTGTAAACATAGATCCATTCTTGAGTGTGAAGAGAGAACAATCAGCTAAAGACTATGTATAACCAGTTTCTAGCAAACTAGTAGCGAGCTTGGCAAACCACTGCATATAAAGGGATTTCTGTAGCTTACAAAAAAGATGTGATGATTGAGCTGGAACTATATAACCCTGAGGAAGGTCCATGTACACTTCTTCAAGTAAATCTCCATATAAAAAAGCATTGTTCACATCCGTTTGGTGAACTGGCCAGTGTTTAGCAGCAATTATTGCTAAAAGACATTTAATTGTTACCATGTTGGCTATTGGAGAAAATGTGTCATGGTAATCAATTCCCTATATTTGGATATAGCCTTTGGAAACAAGTCTTGCTTTGTATCTTTCAATGTCACCATTTACGAGATATTTAATCTTATAGACCCACTTGTAGCCAACTGTACTTTTTCCTTTAGGGAGTTCAACTAATTCCCAGGTATTATTAACCTCTAGAGCATGAAGAATGACATAAGCATGAGGGGGTCAAAATTTTATGACTCAAGCTCCAGAGGTTCAACGAATAGTTTCTAGTGTGCTGAATTCAATTTAAGGATGCTTACATTGGAGCTCAAGTTAAGCCATCAAGATTGTGTTCGTTTGTGCCGCCTAATTTGCTTCAAGGTTATGTTCCAGTTCATGGGAAGATTACAAGCTTATGTCCGACATTATGAATATCCAAGCATGGATGGTTGCTTACAATCTATCACGCAACAACACGAGGTTGGAATGCATGGAACAAGCGAATTGGGTTCAAGTTACACTGCTATTGAGTTAACTTCTAAGTTCGTGATTAGGATGCAAGTGAGCATACCATCCCAGGAAACAAAAGAAGATGAAAATGTTGAAAATTGGGAGCTCGCCCCGGCGAGCTCATCAAGGCCATTGAACTCGCCCCAGCGAGTTGGTCTCTGTTAGACTTTGCCCCAGCAAGCTCTGAAGCCGCCTCGACCAACTTCCCTCTGCCGTCTTCGCCCCGACGAGCTCCTTCAACACAATGAACTCGCCCTTGCGAGTTGGTCAAATTTCAGTTAACGCGTTTTGACAGATTTGGACGCGGATTTCCTTTGTGAATTAGATATTTTTAGTATCTTTTCACAATTCTATTGTAACTAGGATGTTATTAGATTGGATTTGTTTTCTATATTAGTTTGTTAGCTAGGAATTGGATTTCCATTCAAATTGTCTATTCGTTAGGGTTTTATTCTATTAGTATAAATAGGATATATAGCTGATGCTTTAGAGAGACAACTTTTGATTAATAAAATTACTTTGTGAGATTTTCTCATCTTTTGGTTCTTTAAGAATTCTTAGATTAGTTCTTAGTTTTCTTAAGATTCATTATTGACTTATCATACAACAATACATAGTTGTGTGTGGCATCTTCTACCGCATCAATCGTCGATTGTATCTAGATTACCGCTTACATATAAGCGAGGGGTCAACGTGTCGTTGGTGTGTATTTAACGCATACTTCCTAAACGCGAGCAATTGTACCAAGATTACCTTCTATATGTAGGCGAGGGGTTAAGGTGTTGTGAGTAATTCATCTTACAACTTTGCTAGAAACGATCCGGGCGACGATCACTTTACGCAAGCGTGCCATGGAGTCTATCAATGAAGCTCTTTATTCATGGTTGTGATCAATTAGGATCTTTGGCTGCTTTATCAAAGTAAGCTGGTTCTTTCACATGGGATAGATTGGCTATGAACTTTTGATGAGAAGGAAATGAAGTATAAGAAATATAGTTTGCAAGAGCATATTTAGAAGGGGAATGAGATACCTGAGATCCCTGAGAAGAAACAAATGATAACAAGTTGACAGGTTTTCGAGATACATCATAGTCCTTCCACCACTGTGGTTTTATTTTAGTTCTAGTAGAAAGTCTAGTTTGCACAGAAGGAGTACTATCAGTTGGAATAACAATGGAATGCTCAGGAGAATTATGTGAAGGAGACTGAGGCAATGAAACTGCAGATGTAGGAGTAATAGATGTATTGATATTATTAGATGGCTGAGTTGAATTGGATTGAGCTGGATGAGACTCAAGTAGTAAATTGTCATGATCTGAAGGCTGAGTTGAAGGACATTCTGGATAAGATGTAAAACTATCAATCCAAGGTAAGATATCATGAAAATCACAGACAGAATTTGCGGTGGATTTGGAAGTGAGAAAAGGAAAAGTAGTTTCATGAAATTTAACATGTCTAGTAACAAAAATTTTCCTAGTTTGTAAGTCAAGAATCTTGTAGCCTTTCTGACCTCTAGGATATCCTATACACTCCTCTTGTAGCTCTAGGAGCAAATTTGTCTATTGGATGCACAAAAGAATAAGCTAGACAACCAAAAACTCTGAAATCATCATATTTACGGGGATGGCCTAACAACAGTTCATGAGGACTTTTATATTGAAGAACAGGAGTTGACAACTTGTTAATGACAAAGGTAGCTGCAAGAACAAATTCTCCCCAGAAATACAAAGGCAAACCAGATTGAAATCTTAAGCTTCTTGCCATTTCTAGCAAGTGTCTATGTTTCCTTTCAACCATAGCATTTTGTTGTGGTGTGTGAACACAAGAACTTTGATGTAGTATACCATGGGAAGATAGAAAAGGAGATAAATCCTTATTGAAAATTCTGTTCCATTGTCACTTTAAACATTTTAATTTGTTTATCAAACTGTTTTTTGACATAGGAGATGAAGTCTAGAAGGACATTAAAAACATGTTGTTTTGTTGGTATGACAAAAGGTCCATGTGGCCCTAGAATGATCATCAACCACAGTTAAGAAATACTTGCAACCATGTGTGGATGTATTATATGGTCCCCACAAATCAATGTGTATCAGATCAAAAATACAAGAAGCATAGCTAGAACTGTTATTGAATGGCAAATTACATTGTTTTGCAATAGGACAAATGGGACAAGGCTTATTACAAGAAGAATCAATGTCTGATGTAACATCAATTTTATTTAAGACAGATTGAGAAGAATGCCTTAGTCTCATGTGCCACACTGCACTCATCCTAGATCTAAAAACAGAATTGGCATTGGCATGATTGAAACTAAAACCTTAACCGCAATTGGATGCACTAAGCTGTAAATGGTAAAGTCCTTCATACTCCTTACAAACTGCCAGGACTCTCTTCTGGTTCTGGTCCAGAAAAATACACTTGTCAGGATAAAGGGAAACTGAACATGTAGAATCTCTGGTCAATGTGCTAATAGATAACAGGTTGTAGTTGAAAGAAGGCACTAAGAGCACATTGTGTAACATCAAATTAGGATTTAACTTTATTGAACTAGTCTGAGTAATTTTCACAGTATTTCCAGTAGGCAAGGAAATATGCAAGGGATATCTCAGGTTATAGACATTAGGCATAACTCCCAAATTATTGCACATATGGTCTGTTGCTCCTGTATCTATGATCCCAGTGTTATGAGATACATGAGATAATGAAGAAAACATAGAGGCTGTACCTGTTATATGAAGATGATCTTCAGGAGATTTCATACCCTTGTTAGCAAACATCATTTGCATCATATGATTAACTTGTGTCAACTTAGATTGCAATAGATCCATCTGGGAGGTATCATGTGAGGCACCATGTTGCGTATTTGTCATGTAACCAGTTTCAACACTTGTCTGCATAAGCTTTAGGAGTTGTCCTGAAATTATAGTTTCCAGTTCAAGTTTTCACTTTCTTTTTGCCTTTCTTTGGAGGGTATCCATACAGTTTGAAGCAAGTGTCTTTGATATGATTCTCTCCATTACAATATGAACACTTCATTGGCTGTTTAGAGACTGAATTCTGATTGCTATTACTGGGTGAGCTACTTGAAGTGTTTCCTTGATTAAACTGAGAAGTACCATATTGTGAATGACCAGATGGTGTCAAGCTCTTGTAATGAGATTATACAGGAGTAAATTTTGCATTTATCTCTGTAGCTGTTAGACTGGCACCATCTGAATGAGAAGGCATATAGCCTTGTCTTTGTTTCTCATCCTGTTTTACCAAGGAAAATGCTTGAGTTACAGATAGTAATAGATCCATCATTAATATCTGACCTCTAGTTGTAGCATAGCTATCATGAAGACCCATGAGGAATTGTATGAGTTTTCTCCCCTGCTCTCTTTCTTCTTGGACCTTATGAGCCCCACACACACAATTCGCAGTAGGTTCCAAAACTCCATATTCATCCCGCAAACTCTTAAGCCTATGAAAATAAATCTCCACAGACCTATTCTCCTGCTCAAGTGTATGGATGTCTTTAAGCAATTGATAGATTCTGTGTCCATTGACACCAGAAAATCTCTCATGAAGTTCATTCCAAACTTCAGCAGCTGAGTTTGCAAAATTCATTCCATCACTGATTTCATCTGAAACTGTATTTAGATCCAGGTAATCACCATGTCATTCACTCTATTATACTGAGGTATCAAAGATGAGTTTTCTGCAGGTTTAGGAAATAAGCCATTAACAAGCACCAACTTATTTTTGGCAGATAAAGCTATTTGCATGGACTTCTTCCATGGACCAAAATTTTCTGTGCCGGTGAGCTTCTTAGCAATTAGAATTAATCCAGGGTGGTCATTGTTATGCAAATAGAGTGGATGAGAATTGGTTTCGAGTGATGATGAATCAAAATTATTAGGGTTAGATTCATAATTTTGAGGTTGTGAACTAGATGTAGGAATAACAGGTGAACTGTTCACTACTACATTAGCATAGCTAGTCTTATTGTAATGATAAGCCATGAATATGAACACTTAATGAGAATTAAAAGTCTGAATTATCAGAAATTTGCAGCAAAACCAAGCACGAAGATAGAATAAGAACATCCAATTTTTAACTATAACAAAAATGAAAGCAGGAGAATGAAGCTCAATATTATGTCTCAGAAAAACTGAATGTATCTTTACAAGGTATCAGTATTTATACAATTACATTTGTTGCTTACTACTCAACCAACTTCTAACTCTAGTTTACAAGGTCTAGTAATAAACTGTAACTATAGTAAAGTAATGTTAACCGTAGTTAACATTCTGTTACATTGGTTGTGCTATACTACATTGCTCCTTCATCATGGTCCTGCTTATTCCTGGTAGCTGTCATTAAGAGTGCATTTGCTATATTGCATCTCAGCACTATAGCTGGTGCTGTTGTTCTTGACACAATTCCCACATGTGCAGCTGGACTACACATGTACACCTGCATGTGCAATGTATGCCATGCCACTGGTATCTCCAGCTGAATTGATCACCATATTAGCTCTATTATATAACTTATAAGGAAGTTAGTATAATTTTGGGTAAGTTTGTCAATTTCGCATTAACAACAATAAGAGTGTGCCTGGCTGACTTTAATTGAATAGTGAAGGAAAAATTTAATGTGAAATCCTTTTGTGTATCTCCAAATCCATTCTAGCCAAAAGGGGAACTTCAATTTTTTAAATGACCCTAAGGAAAAAGAATAGGACTTGGTTGTTCTATCTAATTTGTTCGGAGTTAATTTCATTTCTCTTTATTTTGCAGGTTTTCCTTTGATTCAAACTAAAATTGTTGACTTCTTCCGCATTCAAAGGTGTTCACAATTAACAGAAAAATCTTGCCAAGGTAAAAGGCACCTCAACTGTAGTTCTAATCATCTGACTTCTTTATGGCTGAAACAGATTGTTTTGCAACTTTAATTACTGTAGATTGTAAGAAGAAGCGTAGGCGCACAAGTAGTATATTTAAATCAAAGAAAAAGAGGAAATTGTTGCCATTCAATCCAAGTGAGGATCCTGCAAGGAGATTAGAGCAAATGGCATCACTTGCCACAGCACTGACTGCAACTGGTGCAGATTTCAGTAATGAGCTTACTTATATTCCTGGAATGGCCCCAAGGTCAGCCAATTGTGCTACTCATGAGCGTGAAGGAATGCAGGTACAGTAAACTCTCGAGTGAAATTCTTTTTAGCTTTTATTCTTGGGCTATGTTTGTTTGCAAGGATTATAATCATGGGATTATAATCTAAGACTATTAATGCTAGGATTAAATAATCCTAATCACATATTTGTTTTTTATGGGATTATTCATGGGATAACTTAAAATAATCTCATGTTATGTTTGTTTTTTCCAGGATTAATTAAAGGATTGAATTAAAAAATATCGTTTGGACTATTATACCCTTACTAATAATAACATATTTTAAACTATAATTTAAACTTATTTATACATCAAAAAATAATGAAAAATTAATTAAAATCTTTTAAATAAGTAGTTATATTATTCAGTAAATATTATTTTTTTTGAGAGGGAGGCGGAGGCGGGGGCGGGGGCGGGGGCGGGGGCGGGGGCAGGGGCGGGGTGGAGTGGGGTGGTGTGAGAGTGTATACATAATCAATAAATAATATTTTTTCGAGGGGTGAGGGGGGAGGGGGGGTGGGACGGCGTGGGGTGGGAGTATATACATAATTAGTAAATATTATTTTTAATTTTTGTGGGTTGGGGTGGGGGGTGAGGGTGGGTTAGGGGGGCTGGGCGCTGGGGGGTGGGGGGGTGCGGGGGTGGGGGGTGCGGGGGTGTATATATAATCAGTAAATATTATTTTTTTAATTTTTGTGAAGTGGGGTGGGGTGGGGTGGGGTGGGGTGGGGTAGGGTGGGTGTATATATAATCAATAAATATTATTTTTTAAATTTTTGTGGTGTGGGGTGGAGTGGGGGTGGGTGGCGTGGATGGGGGTGGGGTAGGGTGGGGTGTATATATAATCAGTAAATATTATTTTTTTAATTTTTGTGTTGTGGGGTGGGGTGGGTGGGGTGGGGTGGGATAGGGTGGGTGTATATATAATCAATAAATATTATTTTTTTAATTTTTATGGGGTGGGGTGGGGTGGGGTGGGGTGGGGTGGGGTGGGGTGGGGTGGGGTGGGTAGGGTGGGATAGAGTGGGGTGTATATATAATAAGTAAATATTATTTTTTTAATTTTTGTGGAGGGGGTGGGGGTGGGGGTGGGTGGGGTAGGGTGGGGTGTATATATAATCAGTAAAAAATTTTTTAATTTTTGAGGGGTGGGGTGGGTGTATATATAATTTATAAATATTATTTTTTTTATTTTTGTGGGGTGGGGTGCGTGGGGTGGGGTAGAGTGGGGTGTATATATAATCAGTAAATATTATTTTTTTAATTTTTGTGGAGTGGGTGGGGTTGGGGGTAGGGGTGCGAGTGGGTGGAGTGGGTGGGGTGGGTGGGGTGGGGTAGTGTGGGGTGTATATATAATCAGTAAATATTATTTTTTTAATTTTTGTGGAGTGGAGTGGGTGGGGGTGGGTGGGGTGGGGTGGGGTAGGGTGGGGTGTATATATAATCAGTAATTTTTTTTTAAAATTTTTGTAGGGTGGGGTAGGGTGGGGTAGGGTGGGGTGGGTGTATATATAATCTATAAATATTATTTTTTTAATTTTTGTGGGGTGAGGTGGGGTAGGGTGTATATATAATCAGTAAATATTATTTTTTAATTTTTGTGGGGTGGGGTGGGGTGGGGTGGGGTGGGGTGGGAGTGGGGGTGGGTGAGGTGGGGTGGGCGTGGGCGTGGGCGTGGGCTGGGCGTGGACGTGGCGGGGTGGGGGTGTATACGTAATCAATAAATATTATATTTTTTGGGTGAGTGGGGCGGTGGGAGACGGGTGGGTGGTGTGCGAGGTGGGGGTGTATACATAATCAATAAATATTATTTTTAAAAAATAGATCGACTGATATACAGAATGGTAAAATAGGATATTAAGAAAAGATTTAGGGGTAATTTTGTTTAACAATTTTTAATTTCAAATGGTAGGGATTATAATACTAGGTAGGAGATGGTATGAAATAATCTCACATCCTAAGCTATTTTATAATCCCAGGACTAATAGTCTCAAGTTCAAATTTAAAAACAAACGAGTCACTTGAATTAATAATCTTATCCTAAGTGTAATACTTGCAAACAAACATAGTCTTGAAGTATTACTCGAAAATAAACATGTTCATGTCAGTCACTTTAACAAAGAATATAAAATAGTGTAAAAATTTCATCGAAGTTGGACCATTGCATGATAGACCATTCTATAGTGGGTCATATCAAACTACGGAGGAATCAGTAACTGTTCACATAACTTATAGCTCGAGTGATATAATTTTGTAACAAATATATTAAGAAGAAAAAAAGGACAAGCAATTTGGAACCGAGGAGTTGAGTTAATTGATGTATGAAGTTTTTAATAGTAAAAGTT
Organism: Panax stipuleanatus; assembly: GCA_020205555.1. Classification (NCBI taxonomy): domain Eukaryota; kingdom Viridiplantae; phylum Streptophyta; class Magnoliopsida; order Apiales; family Araliaceae; genus Panax; species Panax stipuleanatus. The sequence continues at coordinate 58,238 of JAINUT010002390.1, forward strand.
GTCTTTTTATGGTGTGTTGATGCTTATTAACTGAACCTAGCATTGTGGTGCTATCCGCCATGCAATTTTCTGACATTATCCCACATACACGGGATGCAATCTGTATATGTATTGCCAACCACCATAGTTGATTCATATTCAAATACTGTACCATAAGTTAGTTCGGTCTTGAATCTTGAGTCTGCAGTTCTAATTTATTCGGATCACTACATATCAGGTTTTATCCAAAGAGGATACTGACACCCTAAATCTTTGCAAGAGCATGATGGAGAGAGGGGAATGCCCACCTCTCATGGTTGTTTTTGACCCCCTAGAAGGGTGAGTGGAAAGTTTATTACATTTTCATAAGCTATATCATTTTCTACTCTCATAATATTTTTTTTCAGAAGGCGAACTTATGTGTTTGTTTGTGCAGATTCACTGTAGAGGCAGATAAGTTCATAAAAGATCTAACTATAATCACAGAATATGTTGGTGATGTTGATTATGTAAGCAAGCGAGAAAATGACGATGGAGATAGCATGATGACCCTTATTTCTGCTGCGGATCCTTTGAAAAGTCTAGTGATCTGTCCTGACAAGCGCAGTAACATTGCACGCTTCATTAACGGCATCAATAACCACACGGCGTGAGTACCTCCACCATTCCTTTTTCTCAAGTGAATTTTAGTGTTGAGATGTGATGTGATACTGACATATAATTTGTTTTGATTCAGGGGTGGGAAAAAGAAGCAGAATGTAAAATGTGTGAGGTTTGATGTCAAGGGTGAGTCTCGGGTTTTACTGATTGCAAGCAGAGACATATCCAAAGGGGAGAGGTTGTACTATGATTACAATGGATATGAGCATGAGTACCCAACTCAGCATTTTGTTTGACCTCTTTTTGCTTTCAACCAAAACATTTGGCAACTACACAATGCTAATTTTGTAGCATCTCAATATAAATTTATCCATTCATTTATGTACAACTAAACTATTTCTTTTTAATCATTTCATTGTAGACGGAAGAAAATGAGTTTTTGGACAAAGTTTTATAATCTCATGTTGGATGTCGTACCCTCCACCCTCCACCCTCCACCCTCCACCCTCCACCCTCCACCCTCTCTTGTTTCTATTCCATAATGCTACGTTTCTAATTGAGAGAATTAAATAGAGATAATAGATTTGATTATTATTTTGGAGAATAAGTCATCTCAATGGAATGAAAATTTATTTTATCCCTTTAATTTTTTATTTCACGTGGAGAAGGTAGAATGAATATATGTAATAATTTTGTCAATATATAATATATCAACGCTCATAACAACCCTCCACAACCAAACATACATTGAAGTAGGGTACATGATGGTAATAGCTGGCCCAAGACCTCTAACCGTGTTGTGCGGTCACCTTAATGCCCCACGTGGGTTTTAGGCCCCGTTGCTGAGCCCGGCAACACAAGTTTAATTATTTGTATATTAAAATAATATAAGTAGGGTACATGATGGTTAAAAAAAATTCTAATAAAGTTAAGTTTTGTACAATGATTAAGTTTCTACTTATTTTCTTAAAAACTTAAAAATTAATTAATATATTTTAATCTTAAGGTCTAAGAAGAAAGACGAGTCAAGAGAGAAATTAGGTAAACTTTACGTTTGCTATAAGGTGCATATTAGGCTATAACTTCAAGTCTTCGTATTCTTTTGTTGGTTGCTTGATTACCAGGCCTACTTGGTGGACTGCAGCAGCTTTGATTGGGGTGGAAGTGAAGGAGCCCAAACCACCCAACCCAACCCATCTTTTTTTTTTGGGACAAACCAGACAGGCTAGAAAAGCCCAAATCACAATTCACAAACCTCCTTTTTTACAATGAATTTTTTTCAACCAATGCTACGGTAACAAAAAAGATAGCTATAAAATAATGTATCGGATTATAATTGGCGGATGCTTCATCATACACGGGTGAGTCCAATAATTTTAATTCATAATTATCATCCGCGTTATTTTGTATCCAATCTTTTTTCTCCAGAACATTTCTTAATATTTTGTTTGCAATCGGAAGGCGAATATAATTTGGAAGATGATATTTGTGGTGGCAACAACTCAATGAATTACTGTTATCAAATCTAGTGTGCAGAAAGTGTAGGGGCCCAAAAAATCACTTAAACTTATGATGATAATGATTATTGATCAGATAAAGGACCACTCTAAGTTTCTGTAAAAAAAATTTAAAAAATAATATATATATTCTGAGTAAATATTATATAGTGTGGTCCATTTTAGAGGTAACCATTAGTCCACAGTAGCTGGCTTTCATAACTAGATCAGATCAAAATGGCCACAACAGTTGTCCCATTTAATTTAGTCCTGCAAATATGTTAACGGACGCCCATCCGTAGATTTGAGTGGTGGTCCCTACTCACTCCCTCCCTCACTCGCTCGCTCACTCACTCACTCACCCACCGTGTTTAGTGTTTTTTGTCTATTATTTCACCATCCGATACAGATAAAGATACAAATACAAAATACAGATATAGATACAGATACAGATATAAAGTTTCTTTTTTCTTTCATCTCAAAAAAATCGGCCTCTATTTTACCTCGTCTTTGTGAGTCGAGTCGAGTGTGTGACTTTAATTTGGGTGGATATGATGCTTCTATCAACATTTGTTTTGTGTCAGAGAAACAATTACAAATCTTTATCATCCCCCTTTCCCAAAAAACGTAAAATAAATATCCTTATCACCCATCAATTGTTCATTCTCTTGTTGTTGGTTGTTCTTGTCCTTGTCCTCGGTGGAATTTTCAATATTCTCTCTCCGTCTACAAAACCCGTCACATTTGTCAATTTTTTTTTATGTTTTATTTCTTTTTAAATAAATGGTAGTGTTTCGTCACAATTTCACTGTCATGTCATCGATATTAAAGTAAACGCTTATTCAGGATAAACGTGAAATATATGCATTTATAAATTTTGCAAATCATCTTTTAATTTTTTTTAAGTGCACAGAGGAGGAATGCTGAAAAAGTAAATCATAAAACAGGTAACAATAAAGTGGGTACTCCACACCCTAATTACGATAATGACAATAAAAACATGTGAATTTTTGTTATGAATAGACACATCAATTACTTATTTATATTAGTAGTAATTTTTAAACCGTGTCTACTCAAAACACACAAATGTAAGGTTGGTCTGGCGGTCAAGCATTTTTGACTCCTCCGTGTTTAAAACCTGGGCCAAACATCTTGGAAGAATCTCCTGTTAGAGAATGCACCCTTTAGATCGCTCGGAAAGAAATATAATTTCAGTTTACGCGTAAATTGATATGAAAATATTGTACGTAGTAAAAAAGAAAAAGGGCCCACTCCACGAGCCAGGCTTTGGTTGTTTGCGGCGAAGTGTTGTCTACATAACATACACTCTCCTTAGATTTTCAATGGCGTCCTATCTCTATCTGTCCGTACAACCCTTTTTTATTATTATTATTATTACTTTTATCATTGAGACCCATCATCAATTCACAACAAATCTCACGGCTTGTACTCGATAGTATAAAATACTATGAAAAATATCAAGTAATAACTAACATTATTAGATACAAATCTATATCACACCCTAATAAGATGATGATGATTATTATTATTATTATTATTATTATAGTTAGGTTGGATTATTTTTGATATGTTTATAGATGGAATATCTTGAAAGATATAGCAATTGTACTTAACTAGATTTTGTTTGATCATATATAGGATAGGCTTAGAGTCGCCACATGTTACCTTTGTTTTGGTACATATTTATGCTGTAATTATTTTACTAGTGTAGTAGCTAGGTTACAACTTGAGAGTGACATCACTCTACACAGAAAAAGGACAAAATTTACTCATGAGGAATTCAAACTCTATTATATACTACATCTAGCCTGAATTTTCAAATTTAATTTGAGATATCTTTAAATTTAAAATTAATGTAATTTATTTAATTTTTAAAGTAATACACTTTATAAATTAACAATATTTTTAGATAGTTTATTGCGTAAAATTCAATTTAAATTTAAGAATATCTTAAATTAAATCATATGAATCTTATATTTTAAAAGGGACTTATTTTGGTGGAGAGTTGGTAGGCAATTGCAGATAACAAAAAGGGAAAATTGCAAAAGGATAATAGTAAACGGGTGTGTGTCATATTAATGGCCTTTATAATTACCAGCCTTTCGTTTTCTGTTTCTAATTTGAAAAGGATTGGCTGACTAGCCTTTTCCTTTGATAGCTGCCTGCCAAAGTCAAGTATAGTAGTAGTAGTAGGACCTTCATGATGAAATACCTCTTTGTTTTTTTGTTTTTGTATTTAATTATACTCATTTCTTTCTTTAAAAAAAGTCTAATTTACAAATTTTATAATTTTATTAAGAATGTATATTTAATTTATATATATGTATATATTTAAAACAGTCCAAAACTCACAATAATCCGTTATAAACAAAAAAAAATTATAGTTATAAAAAGAATTTAAATTAATAAATTATTTTTAATTATAGTGGCACGATAATGATATTATATTAACAAATTTGAGTACATATTGTTTTATACTCCTTTCGTTTCAAAATTAGAAATTCAATTTGACCTTTAAGCAGCGTTATTAAACCCGGACAGGCCAACCGGTCCAACCGATAAAAATTAGAATCAATCGGCTCTCCAGTTCGGTTCAGTTCAATTTTATTGATTTGGTCAAAAATCGGTTGACCACCGGTCCAACCGGTGGTTCAACCGGTTAATTGACTCAATGAATTGATTTTTAATTTTTTAATTTTGTACAAAAAAAGTTAATACTAAAATTATCCACTTTTAGTAATATTGTAACTCAATTTTATTATGTTTTAATTCATAAAAATGAGATTGTTTAATTTTTTTTAATTATTAATAATATATATTTTTTATATTAATGACTTCATTAGATCAATTATAGTTCGACCATTGATTGAATTAATAACTCATCCATTCGATATTTTTTTCAATTCGATGATTAGTCCGAATATGAGAACCTTAACTTTAAAGTTAAAACAATGTATATAAAATTTTGATGAAGTGGGAAAAAAAGAAGGAAGGTGAAGTGGTGCTTTAATTAAGTTGATGTATATATATACAATTATTATAGGGAAACCGGGAATTTCGACTGGTCTGATAATCGGTCCAATTAATTTTTTTTCACTTTGATTTTTAAAAATATATATAATATTTTTTTTAACTGAAATTTTTATAAAATTCAATAATTTTAGTGTACTTTAGATACATATAAAAAATAATATTATGTTATCTATGCAACATTATTTTTTATATGTATTCAAATTACACTAAAATTATTAAATTTTATAAAAATTTTAATTAAAAAAAATATTGTATATTTTTTGAAAGTCAAAGCAATAAATAAATAAATTTTGAAGCGGTGACTAAACCTGTCAGAATTCTCTATCAGTGTAGAAGGACTGATATATATATAATACCACCCTCAATTTTGATCATATGGACAATTAAATGTCAAATCAAGCGGTTTACGAAAATGACAATTATTTTGAGGAATTCGATCATTGTGTCGGCCAGCACACCACATTAATGAAATGAAGAAATGGACTTCAATTGAAAGTTGAAACACTACATATATAGTTCATAAATCAATTAACTCACACCTATATTATTATTATTATTATTATTATTGTTAACGCCAAGATTTCGTCACGCGCCTCAATCACAAAAAGTACGTTTAATCCTGCACAACAAACACGTCAGTACCGGATCTCGACGACTTTGGGCCGCCGAGAATCGCTCCGGTGTAAGAATAAGTACAGGCCGAAAAAAAGGTTAACAATAGAGGTTGTGTACTCTAGTGTCTGGAGAGAAAAATGTTAAATTATCTTCTTGTGTAGTGCCATGTACCCATATATCATCTCACCAACTTGCATGTTTTTCCTCGATGCGTACGTCAGCTGGCTGCATGCAGGCTTTTTCATACCCTGCTCTCCACTAAGTCAATATTATGTCAACTCCACATTAATGAAGGTGACTTAAGATGGCTGGGCCCATCACCTCAATCAGCCGCCTGCTAATCTCACAGATTAGGGATAATCTTTAGTCTATAAGCTACCACCTGTCACCCACTACCAGCTCCGGCCCAGACCAAATAATTATTTAGAAAATAGCCCAATATTCCAAAGGTCCAACTAATGTTGACCAGACCGGCCCGAATATCCACAGCCCAACATTGCCCCTTAGTCTTTTGTTAAACAGCATGTTTGATGAAAGAGTATAGGAGTCCGGCCCAATCGTCAAAAAGAATTCAAACAGATTCGGTAAAGCCCAATTAACACAAGGCCCATGTCCAAATGCAAGGCCCATGTCCAAATGCAGACCCCTCAAACTCAAAATCAGATACCGACTCTTCAAATTTAAAAACAAATGATAGCTTCCTCGATTCCAAGAACAGATGCCAACTATTAACCTTTCAATTTCAGGTCCGAATACCAACCCTGCACCTCCATAATTATATTCATTGAATGCGCAGCCTTTGGGCTCCGTGTACCTCCGAAAAGACAACTCTATAAATCTTTGAAACCTCTAATTTGGACAGTTTTACTTGCTTATTTGAAATTCAAAGTACTCCAGTTTCCTCTTCCTCCGACTTTCTTTCTCATTTTGTCTGTCAACAATGGTTGTCCAAAACACCGATAACACCATCCCAACTTCTGAGACCCCTGAGACCTCTGTTCCAACCGCCCAAAATCCCACCCAAACTATCTCGGCTGCAATACCCAAATCAAAATCCTCATCCAGCAAGAACCTTCCCACCGATTCATCTAAAGACGCTCCTTCAGAAACCCCTTTTGACTTCACCGACTCTAAAAAATTTGCCCATGCCAACACCCCTTCCTCGGTTGTCGACTCGGATATCTTAGCCATCCGAGACCGGTACCAGATCCCCCCCAATTATCAGCTACGAGCCCTTTTGCCAACCGAACGCATGTACCAACGTTCAGATGGTTACGTTGCTATGCCCCTCACTCTCTTGGAGAAGGGACTCCGTTTCCCTCTTCATGCTTTCGTTTTGAACATGCTAGGATTTTTGGGGTTGGGTTGGCCCAATTGGTCCCCAATTTATACATTTACATTCTTGCGTTCGCAGCCTGGTGCTTTGAACAAAGCATCCCTCCATCTATTGACTTATTCTTTTCCCTCTTCGTGGTGGGCCAGTCCAGAGAGAAAGGCTTCAAGTGACTGGCTAAACCGTCTAGTGTCAAGACCGAGAGGCGATCTTTGATTGACACCCCTTCAAGCAATCGAGGATGGCACAAGGATTGGATCTTCATCAATGGACCCGATGTTTCCTCCATCCCAGACTGGACCACTACTCCCATCCTCAGTCCAGACTTCGGCGATGTCACACAAGAGAGGGGGACCGAAATGGTGAAGTTACTGAACAAACTCCCTCAGAAAGAATGGAGCTTCGGACTCCTTAGCAAACAGGCCTGGTTGTATGACCACAAACGTAAGTTCCGAACTCAGCTTTTGTGCAAGTTTTTCCACCCTTTTTCGACAACTGTTCTGAAGTATTATTTTCTGTCTTCTGCAGTGTCTTTGATTAAGCCTACTTCCATCGATCAGATGGATTTAGAGAAGTTTTTTGCTGCCAAATTGGCTCCAGCTTCTACCGAAGCTCAAGATCCAGAAAATCAGGATGCCGAAGCACAAGTCCTTGGGGCTCAGTGTAATGATCCTCCAAATGCTGAAGGACGAGATGTTGAAGCCTGTCAGACCAATCCCACAGCCACCATTTCGAACCTTGATGAAGGGCCAAGCATACTTCGGCGAAAGAAGCATGCCGCCAAGAGACCAAAATCGACTCCCACTCCTATTTTCACTGAAAGTCTTCTAGATATGCCTGTTGAGCAACGCACCAAAATCCTCCATACCAAAAAATGGAAAGCCAAAGTCAAGATCATCCCCCTTACTACCGAAGAGTTAAGAATCCCAGCTAGACAATCTCCCCCTCCGTCGGTTGAAGCTGACGAATTCGAGGCAGACCCCAGTTCTCCTCTTATTCGGAAACGAAGAGCTGTTACGGATAATCGACCGCCTTCACCTCCCATTAGTCAACCGACACCTTTATCAGAACAAGAAACACCCCCTTCGCCTCCTTTATCATCCTTCTATGGTCCGAAAGTGGGGGCTCCATGTTCACCCAGTTTATGGCCAGATCAAATGGAAGATTTTCCTTTACACCTTTACGACTCTTTTGTTTTGGATACAGATAATCACCGCTTTGGCAACAGTTCAATTTCTAACTTGGTTGAGGAAGGCATGATCAACCAAGCTAGGGTGAGCAAATCTTTAATCAATCATTTCTATTCACAAATATTTCCTTGAATTTTGTTCTTAACTCTGAGTTATTATAGGCAAATGGAATCTTCGGGATTCTTCGCCAGAAGTACAAAAAAGTTGAGGCCGATGAGAAGGCGGCCCTAAGAAAAAATGTCATCTTAAGGTCTGCCTTGGCAAAGGAGAGGAGCGAACACGAGAACCTCCGCTTCAACTGTAAAGGTCTCCAAAATGATCTTGCCAAGATGAAAGAACATCTGGCTGCAGCTGAAATCCTTCAACAAAGGACTACTGAACAGAATGAAGGATTACGACGGTCCAACGAGTAACTAACTCAAAATAACCGAAGCCTGACCGAAGCGGTTGCCGAAGCCAAGACTTCTGAAGAACGACATCTTCATCTTCGAGGTAAAGTCGAAGCAGAACTTCGCAACCTTAAATTGGCTGGCCCTCCCCTTACTGATGAGCTTCGCCAAGAAATTCAAAACGAATATCGCAAATCTCCGGTGTTGACCAAAGAAATATTGAAAATGTATACTGAAGGCTATGAGGTGGCTCGAGGAAAAGACAGGGCTAAGTTGGCTGCCGCTTCACTCGACCCAACTCTCCTCGATTCTTCCGAAGATGAAGATGAAGAGTAGTGCTGAAGACCGCCTATCTTTTTACCTTCGTGTTTATATTTTTATGAACTTTGTGAAAAATTTTCAATTTTCAATTTGATATTGTAATATTAGTTTCTCTATTTAATAATATATATTTTATCCCTTATTACTCCTTTGCAAGTCGAATTGTATTGTTATTTAGACAATATACAATTTAAACTCAATACTTCAAATAAAATCAAGTAACAATGTAAGATGAGACTTACTCATTACCGAATAGTACTATACGTCATTGTTAGAATGAATAATTCACAGATCCTTTAATAAGAATATTAGTTCCGAAGAACTTGTAATGTCAACCAGCCTTATAACAATTTGGTAATTCCGTTCTCTCTGAGAGCCGAAGAGGTCAGATTAGAAATATTCTCTTTGCCGTCATAAGGCCGAAGGAATCCCACCTTGCTTAGCCAAAGATATATTCTGCTTTGCTCCGAGAAGTCGAAGGGGTCCAATCTTATAACTGGTGACCACGTTCTCTCCGGGAGCCGAACGGGTACATCCCAAAAAATATTCCGCTTCGCTACGAGGAGTCGAAGGGATCCATCCTTATAACTGGTGACCACGTTCTCCCCGAGAGCCGAACGGGTTGGACCATCAATAGTTCGCTTCGCTACGAGGAGACAAAGGAATCCAACCTTATACCAAGCTGGCAACCTCGTTCTGTCCGAGAGCCGAACAGGTTCAACCCAAAAAATATTCCACTTCGCTACGAGGAGTCGAAGGGATCCATCCTTATAACTGGTGACCACGTTCTCTCTGAGAGCCGAACGGGTTGGACCATCAATAGTTCGCTTCGCTACGAGGAGACGAAGGAATCCAACCTTATACCAAGCTGGCAACTTCGTTCTCTCCGAGAGCCGAACAGGTTCAACCCAAAAAATATTTCGCTTCGCTACGAGGGGTCGAAGGGATCCACCCTTATAACTGGTGACCACGTTCTCTCCGAGATCCGAACGGGTTGGACCATCAATAGTTCGCTTCCCTACGAGGAGACAAAGGAATCCAACCTTATACCAAGCTGGCAACCTCGTTCTCTCCGAGAGCCGAACAGGTTCAACCCAAAAAATATTCCACTTCGCTACGAGGAGTCGAAGGGATCCATCCTTATAACTGGTGACCACGTTCTCTCTGAGAGCCGAACGGGTTGGACCATCAATAGTTCGCTTCGCTACGAGGAGACGAAGGAATCCAACCTTATACCAAGCTGGCAACTTCGTTCTCTCCGAGAGCCGAACAGGTTCAACCCAAAAAATATTCCGCTTCGCTACGAGGGGTCGAAGGGATCCACCCTTATAACTGGTGACCACGTTCTCTCCGAGATCCGAACGGGTTGACCATCAATAGTTCGCTTCGCTACGAGGAGACGAAGGAATTCAACCTTATACCAAGCTGGCAACCTCGTTCTCTCCGAGAGCCGAACAGGTTCTGTAGGGTTTTCGGCACATAAACACAGCGGAAATTAAAAAAATTTCGAAACCCTAAAACAGGATCCATGCGAAAAATATATTAATTCAGAGGTTTAGATTTGTTTTACCGATTATTCAAGCCTGAACGGAGACGATGGAGATTCTGGAACAGCTTCAAATCTTCAACGCAATCCAAAGGAACTGCGTCTCTACGGTATCCACACGAACGTCCCACGAATCGTCACACGATCTGCAGCAAGGAAAGCTGCAGTACTAGCCGCCAAGGATCTGGACTTTCAAAAATTTTCTCTCTAGTCTCTCTCTAAGAGCGGCTAGGGTTTTGATATCGATAATATCCTAAACGGCTGATATATCATATATATAGCAGTTAAAGGAATTAACCAAAATCTAATCCAATTAGAAAAATAAAATCTGAATTTATTTATATATATTATATCTTAATTAAGTCTTACTTAATTAATATACATATATATATATACAAATTATCCTATTAATTTAAATTCGTAATTTAAATACTATCAATCATATTGATATATTTAAATCCATATAATTTAAATTAATTCTCTTTTAATTACGTTCTAAGTGTGTGACCCTATAGGTTATTATTATGTTGGCAATAATTTTAAAATTATATTATAAAATTATAAACAGTGAGCGGCATCTAGTAATGCATCACTGCTACCCAAATAATAATAAGATCGGTGATTCGATACAACCTTTTCGTGACCAATGTTTCAATGTAATTTAATCTTTTTAACCTTGACATCCTAGAATAAACTCGAGGCATGGAATGTGTCATCCTCTTCATAATTTAATCTGAGTTTTCTTGATCGATGAGTAGACTATATGAAACAAATCACTATTTGAGCATGGTCATGCATTTCATAGTCCTACTCAATCAGAGGCCTATGAATATCACCCCTAATATATAGGAGGGTTAAATTCCATCTAGATCACTCACATTCCTCACATGATTCATGACGTACCCAATAATCACCTTTATTGTCCACCCTATTAAAGGTGGCCTTTGATGATATCAAAGTACATAATTCTCGTGTAGTAATATAGTGATTTCAGGTCGGAGGATCATTACATCATTGTCACTATGAGAATTGCTTATGACACTTTGCATAATGCTCCACGTAGAATTCTCATGGTGGGTCTGTCCAGTACATTGTTCTCTAACATGTACCTATGCATTGACTCAATATCTCATATATTTATGACCAATGAGATTTGGCCATCAGTCCATCCACATACTAGTCTCAATATATCATTGTTGTCCCATTAACAATGACACTCGACTAGGGACATTTAAGAGTAATGATACTAATTGTAATTATATGATCTCATGTTCAAGTCACATACTTGAAGCCATATAATTTGTATCACTATTCTAAGGACTTTTATTATGTTAACATTTATATAACGCAGTAAATAAAACCATAATAAAATAATTCATTTATTTAATCAAATATAATATCAAAAATGTTAAGCAATTACATCAAAGAATTAGCCTCTAGGGCATAAACTCTAACAGGTTCAACCCAAAAAATATTCCGCTTCTCTACGAGGAGTCGAAGGGATCCATCCTTATAACTGGTGACCACGTTCTCTCCGAGAGCCGAACGGGTTGAACCATCAATAGTTCGCTTCGCTACGAGGAGACGAAGGAATCCAACCTTATACCAAGCTGGCAACCTCGTTCTCTCCGAGAGCCGAACAGGTTCAACCCAAAAAATATTTCGCTTCGCTACGAGGAGTCGAATGGATCCATCCTTATAACTGGTGACCACGTTCTCTCCGAGAGCCGAACGGGTTGGACCATCTATAGTTCGCTTCGCTACGAGGAGACGAAGGAATCCAACCTTATACCAAGCTAGCAACCTCGTTCTCTCCGAGAGCCGAACATGTTCAACCCAAAAAATATTTCGCTTCGCTACGAGGAGTCGAAGGGATCCATCCTTATAACTGGTGACCACGTTCTCTCCGAGAGCCGAACGAGTTGGACCATCAATAGTTCGCTTCGCTACAAGGAGATGAAGGAATCCAACCTTATACCAAGCTGGCAACCTCGTTCTCTTCCAGATCCGAACAGGTTCAACCCAAAAAATATTCCGCTTCGCTACGGGGAGTCGAAGGGATCCAACCTTATAACTATCAGGAAGAAGAGCTATTATTGGAGAAAAAAGCCACTTTTATTGATAATTGTCGTAGTAGTTACAGACTTCCGGTCTTTGGCACTAGCTCTACTGAAAATATTTGCGGAGCCTTCCAGCGTGCCAAGTATTCTTAATTTCAGACCCGTCTAAGGCTCGCAAACGGTAAGTTCCGGGCTTTCGTATATTAACGACTTCATAAAGGCCTTCCCAATTTGGCATGAGTTTTCCCATATTCTGAGGTGTAGAAGCCTCTACCTCCCGAAGAACAAAATCCCCAACTTCAAATCTCCGAAGCTTTACCCCTTTGTTGTAGTATTTAGCCACACGGCGTTGATAAGTAGCCAATTTTACCAAGGCTACCTCTCGGACTTCTTTGAGCAGATCTAAGTTAGCTTTGAGTCCCTCATCATTATACAATTCTTTAAATCGACTGACCCGAAGACTTGTAGATCCAATTTCCACCAGAACTAGAGCATCAGAACCGTATGCCAGTCTAAATGGGGAATCTCCAGTTGTAGTCCTTGGCGTAGTTCGGTAAGCCCATAGCACGCTAAGTAATTCTTCAGGCCATTTACTTTAGCGTCATCCAGCCTTCTCTTGATCCCATTCAGGAGTATTCTGTTAGTCACCTCAACTTGCCCATTAGATTGTGGATGAGCAACCGAAGTCTTCCGATGCTGAATCCCTAACTCCTTTAAGAACGCCTCAAATTTTGATCCCACGAACTGGCGTCCATTATGTGAAATTACCACCATAGGAATACCAAATCGAAATACTACTGACTCCTTCAGAAACTTCAAGCATTCTTGCTCCGTTATCAGCCGAAGCAGCTTCGCCTCTACCCACTTAGTCATATAATCAATTGCCATTATAACAAAACTGACTTGACCTTTCGCTTTCGGGAGTGGACCCAGTATATCTACCCCCCAGACAGCAAAGGGTATAGGAGATAACACCGAGTATAACTCTTCTGGTGGCTGATGTGGGATTGAACTATTCAACTGGCATTTCGGGCATTTCTTCACATAATCGGTAGCCTCTTTGAAAATTGTTGGCCAATAAAAACCTTGACGAAGCACTTTATACGCTAACGACTTCGCGGCCATGTGATCACCACAGATACCTCCATGAACCTCCCGAAGGGTATATTCAGCTTCAGATGGGACCAAGCACTTCAGTAATGGAGAGGAATAAGCCCTTCGATACAGATCTCCATCAATAAGTATGAAGTTTGCACTTTTGTATTTCACCTTCTTAGCCAACATCTGATCTGAAGGTAGTATGCGCTCTGCTAGATAGTTTATGTATGGGGTCATCCAACAATTAGACCGCTCTACGCACATTACTTCCTTATGTTGGATGCTAGCCTGTTTCAAGATTTCCAAGTATACCGTCCCGTCAAACGCGTCGGATTTGGTTGTTGCCAGCTTTGACAATGCATCAGCGTTTGAATTATTAGTTCGACCAACACCTTGAAATTCGCACGAGCAGAAGTGTTGAAGTCGATTTTTGAATTCTGCAAGATACTTAACCATTTTAGAGCCTCGAGCCTCATATTCCCCCGAAACATGTTTGATGACCAATTGAGAATCACTGTAAATAATCAATTTCTGAACCTCTAGACTCTGGGCCAGACGCAACCCTGCTAGCACCGCCTCGTATTCAGCTTCGTTATTCGTTGCCCTGAATTCGAATCGGATAGCCTGCTGCACTTTGAATCCCTCCGGACTTGTCAGAATAATCCCAGCACCATTAAGGTCCGAAGTAGAAGATTCGTCGACATACAAAGTCTAACAATCGTAAGCCTGTTGAAGTGTGGCCACCGTTCCTGTAGATCTCTCCACATCATTTTGGCCCCCATCAGCTTCAGAAAATGAGCACTCTACCACAAAATGGGCCAAGGCTTGGCCCTTAATAGCTGTTCGTGGATAGTACTCTATGAAGAACTAAGATAGCTCCATCGTCCATGCAGCAAGTCTCCCCGAAATATCTAGCTTCCCCAGCACCTTCTTTAGTGGCTGATCTGTATATACCACAATTACCCGACCTTGGAAATACTGCCGAAGCTTTCTACTAGCAATGATCAAAGCAAAGGCGAACTTCTCAAGATTTGGGTACCTTGTTTCTGCGTCCCTAAGGGCATGGTTCACATAGTAAACCGGGTGCTGCTTACCCCCAACCTCTCTCACCAAAATTGCTCCTACTGCCAATGAACTTGCAGCCAGATACAAATACAAGGTTCGGTAGGAACTGGCTTCACCAACAGAGGTGCCTAAGATAAGTACCTCATGATTTCTTGGAAAGCTTCCTCGCACTCCGGGGTCCATTAGAATGTCTTCGCATTCTTCGGCCTTTTCAATGTGTTAAAGAACGGTAAGCATCTTTCTGTTGATTTAGACATGAACCTCCACAACGATGCTATTCTACCAGTTAAACGCTGGACATACTTGTATGACTGTGGAGATTTCGTGTCCAAGATAGCCTGGATTTTCTCTGGATTGGCTTCGATACCTCTTTTGCTGACCAAATATCCCAAAAACTTGCTTGCTCCCAACCCGAAAGTGCATTTAGCCGGATTCAGCTTCAAATCATAATGTTGAACCGTCTGGAACCACTCCTCCAGATCGTCCAGATGATCTCGAATAGACATACTTTTCACAATCATGTCATCAACGTAAACTTCCATATTCTTTCCTAGCTGCTTCTCGAAGACGTGGTTCATCATCCTCTGGTAAGTAGCCCCCGCATTGATCAAACCGAACGTCATTTTCTTGTAAGCATACACCGACCGATGAGTAATGAAAGCTGTCTTCGGTACATCCTCCTTGCACATAGAAATTGATGATATCCCGAAAAAGCATCCATAAAACTAAGAAAAGTGTACCCCGAAGTTGCATCAATAAGTTGGTCAATATGAGGCAGAGGATAGAAGTCCTTCGGACACGCCTTATTCAGATCGGTATAGTCTATACAAACTCGCCATTTGCCATTATGCTTCTGTACCAAAACCACGTTTGCCATCCACTCTGGATAATCAATCTCGAAGATAAAGTCTGCATCCAGTAACTTGGTGATCTCCTCATCAATTATTTTCTGTCTTTTTGATGCGAAGATCCTCCTCTTCTGTCGAACTGGCTTCTTAGTTGGATCCACTTGCAAGCTGTGCTCAGCCACTTTTCGACTTACTCCCGGCATATCACTAGGAACCCAAGCAAAGACATCGGCATAACACCGAAGTAACTCCATCAGATTTGTCCGGAAAGGCTCTGGCAGCCTCGAATCGACTTTCACCGTTTTTTCTTTCTTTCCCGGGATCAATTCGATCTCCTCAGTCTCCTCCACTGGCATGACTAATGGTTCTGTTCCACTCGCTGTAAATGGTTCCACTTCAATGGCCATTGTGTGTTTCTGCTTACTGACTCCTACCCCCGAAGTGATCAGAGCATTCCGATAACACCTTCTTGCCAAGTCCAGATCTCCTGCGACTTCGTCAACTCCGTGGGGCTTAGGAAACTTAATTTTGAAGTGGGGAATTGAAGTAACTGCCTGCAAAGCTGTTAAGGTAGGCCTTCCCAAAATGGCATTATAAGCTGAATCTACATGTACAACGTAAAATTTACAGATAATTTGAACCTGTTGGGGAACCGTCCCGAAGACAACCGGCAGCTCAATGGTTCCTGCCACTTTGACCGGATCGTTGCTGAAGCCATATAAAGGGGCCTCCTGCCCAATTTCCATCTTCTGACCATCCAGAGGCATTCGGTGATAAGCATGAGCATATAGAATATCCACCGAAGAGCAATTGTCGATCATCATCCTCTTCATATCCACTGAACCGACTTGTGCAGTAATCACCAAAGCTCCTTCGTGTGGCTCGATAGGTTCCGAAGGGAAATCTTCATCTGTGAAAGAGATTATGGAGTCCGGGTTCAGCCTTCAGAGGCTTATCTACCAGAGTCATCACCGAGTCCAGATATCCTCGCCTTTTCCTCCCTGCAACCTTACCCATGTTTCCCCTAGAAATCACATCTACAACATGTCACGCCGCTTGGTTCGACACTGGTTGAACCGGCTGGGCGGCTTGCACTAACTCCCTATTCCTCGGCTGGTCCCTTTGTTGTTCTCGCCCTGCTACATACTGTATTAGAGTACCACTTTGAACTTTTCTCTCGATGAACTCCTTCAAACTCCAGTAGAAATTCGTATCATGCCCGACCGTCCGGTGGTAATTGCAGTATAAAGCAGGATCTCCGGACCCTGGTCGGGGATTATTTTTAGGCGGTTAGAAGTATGGTTGGTTCTTTATTTGTTCCAAAATAGTAGCCCGATCTGTGTTAAGCTGCGTATACACCTTATTCATTTTCTTAGGTGGCACGGGTGGACGATCTCCCCTGGGTGCCCAGTTATTGTTATACCTTTTTTGATTCCCTTCAAATCGGTCATTCCCGCCACTACTCTTTCTCTGATTACTGTCTAGTTTCTCCTTATCTTTTTTTTGCCCTTTCCTAAGAGCTCTGCTTCAAGCTGGCCATCGCCTCTTCCACCACAATAAAGCCTTCGACCTTTTCAAAAGCTTCGGTCAGGCTTTTCGGATGCTTGAACATCAACTTCTTTACCAGTTTCTCTGACTTTACCAGATCTAAACCATTCTGAAACAACCCCACTGCCTGAAGATCGTTGAGATCTGAAACCTGCCCCACAGCTTCTCTGAACCTCTTCACGTATTGCCCCAGAGTCTCGCTCGAGTACTGCCTTATTGAGCCAATGATCCCGTGGGCTTTCTCCTTCTCTTATTGCTCCCGAAGCGAGCATGACACTTGTCACATAAAGTTTCCCACGACGCAATCGAACCCGAAGCCAGAGTCCCCCATCCACTGTCTCGCTTCTCTTCTAAGTGTCATCCCAAAGGTCTGACATTTAGCTGCATCTGAATAGTTGTAATAATCCATCAACTTTTCAAACGTCTGACTATGGTCGTATGGGTCTCCTGAACCATCATAACTTTCCATGTGGGGAAGCTTCTTATTGGGATCTGCCTTCTCTTTTAGAATCTCAGAAGAGAAGGGAGAGGCTTTCTTATCCGGAGTCTCCTTCTCCTGTTGGACTCCCTCCAGCTGTTTTCGAAGCTCCTTCATCTCGGCGGCCAAGAGCTCGAGTCTTTCTGGCTTTGACTTCGGCGAAATATCCCTCTTCAGAAAGCCCTTCTTCTTCTGTTCAGTCCGATCGAGGCGAGAATCTTCAGGGAGGTATACCTTCTTTATATTCCTTGGGGAATGACCACCCGACACGCTTCGGCTACTGTCCTCTTCACTGTACTAAGAATAATATTCAATACGAGGTACCTTCATTACGGGTTCGGGAGAGCGGCTTCTGGGTCTGCTTCGTCTTTTGTCGTTACCCCCCGTCCTGAGAATCCTTATGGCGAGAAACCCTCTTCAGATCTTCAGAAACATGACGTCTTCCTCTGCTTCGGACAGGGGAATGGCTTCGCAGTCGATTTCTCGAATGCCTAGAACCTTCATCATCCTTTGTCCGCCTACCCATAAATCTACCCGGCTCTTCAGGTTGAGTATAACTAGATGCCCCCCTTCCATCTCAGCCATGAGAACCATCTGTTTGGCAATCTCTTCCTTTTGTTGCAGAAGTGCTTTCAAAGCTATGTCGGTTTCCTGTGCCATTTTAGCCAGAGTAGATGCCTTATCTAACTGTCCTTCTTGGTGTTGGGGTTTTCGGTGGTGTACCTTCTACCCTTCTTCGATCATTACCAAGTTCTTTATCGGGAGTAGCAAACAACTTCCTTTTAACACCACCGTGATCTTTTGCCCGTGGCTTCTCTAGAACATCCTGTGACCCAAGACTTTCATAAACACTCCTTGAAGGACCTAACCTATCTTTCACGGAAACCCTCGGATGAGAAGAACTTGTTGTCGTCGGTTGTCCTTCGGCTGTAATCATTTACTTTTCACCATGACTTCCAATGTAAGACGTTCAATAAGTTGTGATTGAAAACCAGAAACACTAAAGAGCTCTCCTTCTAGCGTCAATGTTAATGCCAAGATCTCGTCACGCGCCTCAATCACGAAAAGCACGCCTAATCCTGCCCACAACGAACACGTCAGCACCGGATCTCGACGGCTTTGGGCCGCCGGGGATCGCTCCGGTGTAAGATAAGTACAGGCCGAAAAAAGGGTTAACAATAGAGGTTGTGTGCTCTAGTGTCTGGAGAGAAAAATAGTTAAGTTACTTTCTTGTGTAGTGCCCTGTAACCCATATATCATCTCACCAACATGCATGTTTTCCCCCGATGCATGCGTCAGCTAGCTGCATGCAGGCTTTTTCATACCCTGCTCTCCACTAAGTCAATATTATGTCAACTCCACATTAATGAAGGTGGCTTAAGACGGCTGGGCCCATCACCTCAATCAGCCGCCTGCTAATCCCACATATTAAGGATAATCTTTAGTCTATAAGCTACCACCTGTCACCCACTACCAGCTCGGTCCAGACCAAATAATTATTTAAAAAATAGTCCAATATTCCAAAGGTCCAACTAATATTGACCCGACCGGCCTGAATATCCAAACCCAACCAATTATTATTATTATTATTATTAATTATTTCATTAAATATTAAAATCATTATCAACTACACCCTAGGTCGG
>JAINUT010002392.1:0-56678 GCA_020205555.1 Panax stipuleanatus
TAACCGTACATATTGTTCCAGAGTCTTTATTTATTAATTTTGTTAACTTAGCGTGATGTTCTTGTTGTTTAGTTATAAAAATCATTTTTTTTATCAAACCCCTATTTTACAGATACCCAGTATCTTAATTGTGTCCTTTACGATATCTGATATTCCAATTGCCTAATACACAATAGTAACCGTGTATGATATTATCATTTATTTCATCTATAACTGTCTTGTAAGGAATTTCTCTCTTTCTCTCACTGGGGTAATATTTTTTTGTATTGTAATTTTCAATTGGATTCATAAGGTTTGGATTTTTACTTTCTAAATTGATCATTGTTATGTTTTAGGTTTTGATTTCTGTTTGGGAGTTTTGGAATTAGATTTTGATGGCGGAATTCGGGGACTCGCTTTGTACAGCTGCTGTAAATGTCGAAATCGTGTTTCACTCCACGATGACATAATTTCTAAGGCTTTCAGGTGAAACATTTTTATACCCATATTGTATGGTATGGCTGTTCAATTATATTTACTTTAATATAATAAGTGGCCTAAGTGTTTACTAAGTCTTAGTATGTTGGATGTATACCACTCCACTTTTTCTTACATTCATCACTGAAAATTGAAGATATAATGAACAACAACCGATATAATGAACTAGTTGTTGTTTATATATAGAGAGAGTGATCCTTATTAAAAATGGTAACAGGCCATGGTGAACTGTAATTTCTTCAAACAGCAAACACTGAACTGAAATTTCAGTATTGGTGAAGTTGTAACTTTAGAAATGCTGTTGTACTTGTGTTTCTCCATTTGGCTTAATTCAACTGTTTCTTATTAGTTTAGGGTGTACATTTTTATCGGGTTAAAATTTGGTTGATAAAATTGTTTGGGATTGTGTTTGACAATAATGGATAGATTTGTCTAATATTCTTTTGTCCATGTTATAGGGAAGAAATGGTCGAGCCTTCTTGTTCTCCCATGCAATGAACATTCTGTTGGGTGCAAAGAAGACAGAAGTCTTATGACTGGTCTTCATACAGTTGCTGATGTCTATTGTGGTGATTGTCGTGAGGTGTTGGGCTGGAAGTATGAACGAGCATATGAAGCAACACAGAAATACAAGGAAGGGAAGTTCATACTTGAGAAGTCAAAAATTGTACAGGAGAACTGGTAATGTGCCAAAGACTGGTTCTATTTGTTTAAGATGCAATATATAAGCTTGTCCATTCTCCCTTGTATAGGAATTCCTCAACCTTTCTAAATAAGCGTCACATTAATTAAATCTGCAACTACTACGCTTGAGATTTCAATGGACTAGAAATTATTTGTTTTGTTAATAAAATTGTGTATATTTCATATATCTAAATCTCTTATGTATGCTTATTTTCCGAGTAATTACTTGAATGCTTTGTTGGAAGGTATTTGGGAATTTTTGAGGCATGCAGATATTTCTTGTTCCCTATGTATTCAATAATTTAGAGAAGCTTTGAACATAGGACAGAAGCTGAGTAATGAAAGCAAATGCTCTCATAAGTTCCTTCAAGCAAAGGTGTCTTGGTATTTTCAGTAAAAAAAATGAGTCTCACAGTGCAGTGCTGTGCAGCTTCTCATCACAAAATATTATGGATTTGGAAAAGTTGTAAATAGGAAAAGATGAATGTTATGATAATTGGTTGTATTAGTTGTTTAAGTTTCCAAAACTCTTGCTTCCTCTTACACCAAAAAGCATAATCTTGTGATCTCACCTCAAGCCAGGTTTTCCAAAGTCCAAACTATGGAGTATCAACCCTTGCTATTTCGGGGCTTTGATCCCCCTCCAAGGGCGGGTTAGGAAGAACTGGTTTACATGGGCTCTTTTGAGTGTGTAAGTTAGTGCCTTGAAGGCTTTATAAACCATTCTGATACTTGAGTTTATTTCACCTAAATTTATCGTCGGTATGGATTCTTCTCTTTTTCTCATAGTATGGAGTCATTAGATTTTTAAAGAAGAGATTATAATTCCTTTCTGCTTGTTCGCTTAAATTTTTGTGCATCATGCCTTCAAATCTTTTTAACCTACATTCTCAACGATATGATGTATATATACTTATTGCCTTACAATCAAGCACTCTTTTCTGTGATTACTGTTATCGTACAATTGGTATCACTAAAATGGTAATCTTTGGTATATTAGGCGAGTGCAGGCACAGTAACTAAAACTTCACAGGATATGATATGATATGTACTCAATAGTGTAAGTAGTTATGTATATTAATTTGTAAAGTTTTGGGGTTTACCATGGATTCTTGTAATGTTTGTTGGTTAAATTGAAACATATGTTTCTTGATTTGGATAAAGAGTCTAATGACTGATTACTACCTGAAGATTTGCAAGTTTTGAGGGTTCAGCAACTTGTACTGTTCATCCACAAGTGTCTCTGATCAGTGGCGGAGTCAGAGATTTTAAGTCGGGGGTGTCCGATCGCGGGCGTCGGGGCGGCGACCGGCAGTGACGACCGGCGCGGCTCTCTTCTCTCCTCTCCTCTCCTCCTCTGTTTCTACCCGACTACTGCTTATGTTTTGTTTCCAATATACAGGACCTGCTACTGATGCTATTTACGTCTTTTTTTTTTCAAATTTCATAAACAAAACGATGTTGTTTTGTTAAGTTATATATATATTTTAATTTCTTTTTTTCCCTTTCCTTTTTCTTCCCAGCGCACGCAGAGCTTCCCGGACCCCATTACCGGATTTCAGGCTGGACCCTCCCTACATACCTACTACATACTAATTTTTTCAGCTGCCGGTGGTTTCCCGGACCCCCCTGGACCCCCCCAGCTCGGCCCGTCTTTGATCCTATCTGAGTTAGTTATACTGATCAAGAGACGTATATAGATTATAGTGGAAGGCTAATTTAGAATTACTCACTCTGCTCTGCAAAATTTTAGAAAGTCCTTTTGTCTGTGTTGCATTGAAAGATCATCAAGTTGAGGCATTAGCATTTTTAAAAAGAATATTATCTTCACTCGAGATGTTGGCATGTATCAGTTTAGTATAGAAGGTGTGTATTTTACTATTGTCAAAACGCTTATTAACTATGTGGAACCTGATTTCTAGTGTGTTCTGTTGACCAACTATTTCAATTGTGAAACTCAGTGTGCCTAGTGATGGCCAAATCTCTGTCATAGATGTGGGGAGCCTACTTCTTCTTCTTCTTCAGAATTGCAGAACTATTGTAGATCCTCCTTTGTTTTATGGACAAAACTATTGTTGATCCTTGTGATTCTTGTTTCTTGACATAATTTTTTTTTGGACATGGGAACACTTTACATTCTTGTTTAACGAATGAAAATATTTATTAGATAAATTTTAAATGCGACATATTTGATTAACAATATTTATAATATAATTTGTTTGATTTCAAACGATATCATTATAATATATATCATTTTAATAATAATAAAATATAGTGAATTTGATTTATAATTTGAGAAGTCATAAGTTTATGAACTCGAGAAGTAATTATATATGAATTTATGAAATATAAAAAATAAAAAATTCTGAATAAAAAATATTTTCTTAAATTACTGAATTGACTTGAAACTAATTAAAACAACTCAACCAAAACAAATATTTCTTTAAATTACTGAGTTGGTTGATAACTTGATTATGAGAACTATAGCAGTAGAGTGAGTTATGTGGGTTGAGGATATATATATATATATATAGTTATTATTTTTGATGGACTTTTTTAGTTTCTGTGTGATTTTGGGCCTAAGCCCACCTTGTGGAGTCACAGTAGACCCAGCTAGCCCTGTAATTCCTTTGGGAATTGAGCATCAGACTAACGACAGAGACCTTTGTCTGTGTGACAACTGAGAGTCAGAGAGAGAGAGAGAAATGTACCTGAAAAAGGCGTTTTGGAGCGACGGACTGAAGGGTGGTGGAGGAGGAGGAGGATCAGAATCCGATAGTAAAAGCGAGTCTTCTTCGCCGGAATCTTCATCATCGGCGGTGGGAGAACTGGTAAAATCTCTGGACAAGGAGAGATTGTACCGGGAGGTCACGCTCGCCCTCCGAACAGGTCTCAAAGACGCACGTGCCGAATTCTCTTTCCTCCGACTCCGAGCTCTTCGCACCCTCCTCAACTTCCTCCGATCCGTCGCCGCTTCTGATTCCACCATCTCCCTCTTCTCCCACTCCCAATCCATCCCCGAACTCCAAGGTTCCTCTCTCTCCTAAAACCTAAATGCGAAATAATTTGTTATATGAATGCTATCTTTTGTAATCCAAGCTTTATATAGCAGTTATGTTGCCGAAATTGGTTAATCATGGCTTCCTTTTGATTAAAGATCACTGGTTTTGATTAATAACATTGCTTTATTTTTGAATTTTTCGGCTTGTGATTTGAAATTATAATGTGTTTACTGTTATAACTGTTTTTGAATTGTATTAGTGGTTCCCGTTCTGTTTCAACATTCGTTAAAAAGATTGGGATGATCAGAGGGTACCCAATTTGGATCATATATTTGATGTTGAACCTATGAAGGTTATCAGTCCTTCGTCTGATGCTGAAGTTGCACTTGCACTTAGAGTTCTGGAAGGATGTTGTTTGCTGCACAGGCAGAGCACGGTTTTGGCTCATCAACATAAAGCAATCCAGGTAATACATACTACCTTAATTTGCCAGCATCAGTTGATTCTCATGTCTTATTTTCTACATAACGATTTGTTAAATCATAAACATCTATCCTGTAAATGTCAAGATAGAGCTGCTGGTTGGAATATATTGATTTTGTTAAAACTTCTTTTGATATGAGGTGTGATGTTAAACATGTAAGAGAGTATTATTCCCTCCGTTCGACAAAAAAAGAGTTCCATTTGCAAACATTAAGAATGTATTTTTATTTCATATTTATCCCTAAAAATTAAAAGATGTTTCATCTAGTGCAGTTGTGATGGCATAATAACTAAATTATAATGGCGAACTTGAGAATATTGTTGTTTTGTGGAATTTATTTTTTTGGCAAATGAGACTTTTTGTGGGATAGAGGGAGTACGTAATTGGAAGATGGCTAGAATAACAAAAAGTCTTAGAGAAAAGCAATTTGAAGCCTGTTAACAAGATTAATAGCAACCCTATCAAATAGACTAGTAGTCTAATACTGCTCATCCAGTTGAACTTTGAGACTGCAATAGCCGTTCATCCATCAGATCAGGCTAGTCATAAGGAGCTACAATTTAGATGTGCTGTATGACTGTTGAATGCGGGTTGTCCATCTGTGCATTTGTTTTATCCATTTACCTGATTACCGAACAGGCCTAACCCAAGAAAACTGATACAGAGTTGAGTCATGGAAAGCTTACTCTACTTAATAGAATGAAAAGAGAGGGAAAAGTTATGAATACATTGTTTACAAATGCTCATGATTCTCTGGACATAGTTGTGAACTTGTCTCAGACCTTGCTGTGTGTTTCCAATTTTTTTTCTTTCTTTTGAACTATAATTGTTTCAGTCTTTAGTACTTGTAAATATTACTTTCACTGTTGAAGATTCATAGCTAAAATATTGTATGTAGCTAAGTTCAACATTTCAGGTGTAACATGGTTTACATTCATTCAGGTTTTGATGAATATATTGTCAACTCGGGGAGCACTTGAGCAAGGGGCATGCTTAGATGCTTTAATCTCAATAATGTTGGATTCTTCATCTAACCAAATGGTATGGCACTTCAATATGTTATATCTTCTTGGACAGTTAGTAAACTTTATATTATGCTCTCATATCACAAGAACACCGTAAGATAATTGAGAATTCCCTATCTTCTTGGTGAATGAGTAAACTTATTTTATGCTCTCAGAAGTACCCTTTAAGATAATATTAATCGAGAGCTACTCTCTTAAGTCTACTTTCATTTTTTGCTTTCCGCTGGGCGTCTTATGTTTTTGTTATGCCTCTCAAGTCCCCTCTAGAGGTATGATTGCTGTTTTTCTTTATGGATATACGACTTTTAAAGTATAAGCATAATTTTTAACTTGATAAGTGCATTAACTATGCGGAGTCCTCACTCTTCAGTTTTCTGGATCTTAAAAGCCTATGTGATTTTTCTTAACAAAGTTTCTTATGGAACCTTTTCATTTATAGATTTGTTGTGTAAGTTGGATGTTTAATTATGTATCAGGATTTTGAGGAATGCAATGGCATTGAAGAAGTTGCATTACTCATAAGAGACAAACAAGTAGACGAAAACTTAAGGTAAATATCTTCCTAATGCTTTCTGGTTCTCCATTATTACCTTCACCTGTACGGGTTGTACCACATGATCATTGCTAATTGTGTGCGTGTGATTTTGTGTGTGTGTGGTGTGTTGGTGGTTGGGGGGGGGGGGGTTGGGCGGGTTGGGGAATTTCATTCTATGCTGCCCCTTGAGAACTATTCCGATACAACCTTGGTAGTATATTGTATGATACTAAACCAAGATAGGAAAGTGAGCGTCAATTACCTAATACAAGTATATCCATATTCTGGGGACTTAAAAGCGGGTGAAATAAGGATGATAGTAGTAAATTGGACATTTTAACTCCATCCAAGGTTTCTTTTGCATAACTTGATCTCTGCTTCTCCAACTACTCATGCTGGAATGGCCATACTCCTCTGTCAACTCCTGGTGTTGTCATGTTTAGATACCTTCCCTCCTTCTCCATAAATGCTGATTGGTCATTCTGATTTTTAATCATGCTTCCTTCTGATCCAACTTGTTTATTGGCAAGATCAGGTGGTTAAGCTTTCAGAATGAAATGTTGTGACCATTAATTATATCATTTTTTATATTTCTAGATTGAAATGTGGAGAGTTTTTGCTGCTACTCATTGGGCATGTAAATGGGAGGGATAGACCTCCCATGATATCAATAAATGAAGACATAAGGCGGCTTCTTGGTGAGAAATCAGCCTCGTTGATATGGGCAGCTAGTCAGTTTGGCTCAACCCTTGATCCAGAGCAGAGACTAACAGCACTTCAAATCCAAGCTCGCAGGGTGCTCGAGTCAGTTGACTTTTACTAAATAGGCAGGTGTCATTTTATTCAACTTTCCTGATTTTCCATGGTGCATTTCAGTTCTTGTCCAGAAGATGCAGACAGCAGGGAGTGCATCATCTAGATTGTATGATTTGTATTGAGTTGTACAGATAATATTCTTGTGCTAATTCTTGTTTTAGTCTCGTGAGAATTTTTAGTTATTTAGGTGGTGTATATATCCTTGGCTCTCTTGTGAGATCTATCACCCACTACAACTACAGTCACATGAATCTCATCACCAGTTTTAATCTAACTTCATACGAGGAATTTTAAAACTGGACTTCCGGACCTTTAGACGGGTGTGCAATTTTTTTTAAAATGATTAAATGTTATAGACGGTTTGAGATGCATCGGAATAGTGCTCATAACTAACATTAGATATTTATCATATATATATATTAGCTGTGTCTCCTGTCTCCGGCACTACATGGAGGGTGAGATTTATCCCAAACTTTGGACAGCTTAGATGATTTATTGAGTGAGCGGGAAATTCAAAATCATTTGTATTTTATTAGATATATACATATATATATATATGTATGTGTGTAGAGAATTGATATTTTCATAAATAAAATTTTGTTCACACGAGTGTGGGTTCATTAATTATTCATGCGAGAGGAATGTTGTAGAACTATCATAATATTTTTGTTTGTAGAAATATTAATTCTATATATATATATATTGGTATGGAGCAGTGCCTTTCCATCTATATGTATGCAGTATGGAGGCGGCGCTCAGATGTTAGTGGCATTATTTTAGGTTGACGACAGCCCGATTTCCATTAGCTCTTTCAACCACTGAAATATACTACTACTAGTATATTATACTCCACGTCTCCACCCCATTTTGCCATAATTGGTGAAAAACAAAATTATTATTAGCCATATTTCTTGAAGCCTATATTCACGTACATTGTATAGCAGATATCAATAAGTGGCTTACTTTTTCCAAAGCACCTAAAAAAACAAATGAAGTCCTTTTCACTCGCATATATTAGTTAGTTTGTCATGTATACACAAATGTATGCACCACAACTCTGTTTTCTAAATTACAATGCAAAGGCTAATTAGGCATGAGCAGTCGCCCTCTAATTAATTAGAATGCCATTTCTTATTACTACTAGTGTAAGTGACCCAAATAAGATGTGCATATAAAGGGTGTCCCAAATTATGAAGTTGATGTCTGACTTGTGATGGGCTATTGTCATATATACTGCCCTGGTGCGTGTAATTATAGCTTTCTGACGAAACATGTATATGTATGTATATATGCCAATATATATATGCTATCGATGAGAAAATTAAGCCTCATCAAAGCCTAAACTATAGAAGTAGTTTCTGCATGCTACGTGCTTAACCACAAGTGGTAATTAAGCTGCTGAAACATATTAAGTGCTTACCCACCAGTGGTCATTAATTAAGTTGATTTCTTCATTTTGACAACTGTAATTACGAGGAGGCTTGGAGAGAGAGCGCGCACACACTGACACACACACACACACATATATAATTCTTTAATAACTGTTTATCGTCTTTGAGTGCGCATATAAACTTTGATTTTGCCTTGATGAGACTCCAATTGTATGTTTAATAAGCTTCTCAAATTAAGCTATTAGTATATATGCTTGATAAGTAGTATTATTATATATTTATATATGTATCTGGAGAAAACGAGTCTATTTTGTAGACTCAACTCCACCTCAGTGTCTCATCATGGCCAATGCATTCTGAAACGTTGAAACCACCCCTGTAAAGCACTAAGCAATATATATATATATATATATATATATATATATTATAGGGGAATCGGAATGATCGATAATCAAAATGGACCGCTATTTACAACACTTACTCAACAATTTGACCAACTGTTAGCGTAAAATACTCTCAATTTTGACGAACAAGCCCCAATTTTAACAATATATATATATATATAGTTAAACAATATTCAAAAGCACCACAACACTCTAAAATTTAAATTTGTTGATTGACAAATTTAAAATATTTAGTAAAAACTGCATCTTAGTATATTGCAATTGAATTTCAAATTAACGGAAGAGTCGAATAAGTTTGGGTTGTAGGGGCCACCACTAGAGGGTAGCGCAGCTCCATACTTCTTACTACACTATTATATATGAGTAGTGCTAGAGACACAACAAATTTTATAATTATTTTACAATTTGATGATGTGGTATACTCTACCTCAACATATTGATGAACAAATTGATTCAATGTAGTCTTCGGCCCCACATAAAAGCTGAGGTGGAGTATACCACAACAGCAAATTATAAAATAGTTGTAGAATTTGTTATGTCTCTAGCATTATTCATTATATATATATATGGTTGATTCATAACTAACGTTGTAAAAAAGAGTCTTTTTACAATAAATGTTGACGTCCATACTTCTAAAGTGGTTTGGCGAATTTGGCATCTGCAACCATACTTATCGTTCGTAATTTAATACTGCGACGTCATTTATTTAAAAATAACGTCGTTTAATTCCCAATTAATACTGCGGATGTAGAACTTTTACAAGGATGATATTTTAGACATTTGTCCCGTTCACAATATTAAACTGCGAAATACTGAAAATTAAATTGCCGACGGGAGCGTTAGATATGCGGATGGATGATCAAGATTTATTGTAAGGATAATTTTTTTTACAACAATAACTATGTATCAATCCATATATATATATATATAGGGTCCTCTTAACATGTGTCCTTAGTGCACATGCTAAGCACACAGTTTAAGAGAATATTCTCTGAAACTGTGTGCATATTCCCTTAATTTATGTATTTGCACTAAGTTCAAGGGAATATGCACACAATTCAAAGAAATATTTTCTTAAACTGTGTGCTTAACATGTGACCTAAAGACACATGTTAAAAAATTCCATATATATAACCCTAGCTACTGCATGTCTACTGGTAAACAGTTAACACCATTGAGTAAAGCATAACGCGCAGGTGGCTTATAGATGATATGGAGGGCCCTCCCCTCTTTATATATTTGACGAGGACGATTCGCTACCTGAGTGGAGAAGATAGCTAATTTCTTGGGCATGTAATGTTTAATTAGGGGAATTTTGTGGGTCATCCATCCGTTTAAAAATATCAATAATTGATTTTTTAAAATTACAAATTAATTTAATTTAGATAATACAATAATTAAAATTATAAATTATCTAAATAACAGTATTTATTAAAAAAATATTATTTTCAAAAGTTATTATGATTCACTTAATTTTAAATTTAAAAATATCTCAAAATAATTTTAAATTTCGAAACAAAAAAAAATAAGGTGGCCATATAATAGACTAATCTAGTATAGAAGGGAATTAATTACTAGTAATGCGAAAATATTAGTATCAATTATAACAAAGTAGTAATCGGCACTCACAAGTGGGACACGTACAATTATATATGTAACTTATAAATCATTAGGTCAGCTTGCTTGCTTGCTTTGGAGTTAACTGGTTGATCTGTATCTATAAGCTGATTTGGGTATAATTTCAGCGAGATAACTGAACAGTACTTTTAAAACTATATCTTCTGCCAAAACAAAAAGATTCAGGTTATATATACATATTTAAACACACAAACACACACAGACATAATGCCTGCAGTACCTATATATATCTCAACTAAAGTGGTGTACCATGTGATGTTATGATGAGAATTATGGGTCCAACTCATATATATATAGATAATAATCCATAACATATATATATTTGTTATGGATCAAAAAGGAGCAAACTCCATCTATATAAAACGTTGTTCTAAATATATATCAACGGCCAAAATTAAATAGAGGAACGCAACGTCCGCTAGTAATATTAGCGGACGGTGTAATGACACAAATTAGACCATTATACCCATGTCAACGAAAGTCAACTCTTAAAAAAATTACTTCTTAGCACATGAGACTGCACTAGGAAAAGTCTTCAATTGTCAACAAAATTGTAAAATTCGCATACAATTTTGAAATATTTGTGTTCTACATCAACTTAATCAACTAAAGTTTATAGTTTATTAACTAGGGTTTATTAATCAGGGTTTAGGGTTTATTAACGGTTTATTAAAAAGAGTTAATAAACCTTAAATCCGGATTAATAAACCCTAAACCTTAGTTAATAAATTCTAAATTCTAGTTAATAAAGCTAAACTTGACCTTATTCTGAACTTAGACTCGTCCGTTAGCTATTAATACTAGCTGATTGTTTATATAATTGGGGTATAATGGTCCAAGTTGTTTATTTAGCCCGTTCACTAGTATTACTAGCGGATGTCGTGTCCCGACATCCTCCCTTTTAATCCCAACCATTGATCATTGGAACGGACATTCTAAATGCTATTTGCCTATTTTTGATCCATAATATATATATTACCTAAGTCAATTAGTTGTGTTTGAGATTGGATATTCAATATATATTGATATGATCCTGCATATCTATCTATCCTACTTGCTTCATGATGAAGGTGGCTGAATGGTGTTAGCTACAAAGATTCTCAAGACACAGACATGGTGCTGATAAAGACCTGACAACATATATATTCCCACCTGTACATTTAGCTAGCAAAAGGAAAGAGAAAGTAGCTATCTTTGTGAAAAGGGATTTGAAATTCAAGGGATATTTAATAACAAAAATAACAAAATTTGCTTAATTAAAAAAACTAACTAATTTAACAAAGCCTTTAAAATTCATAAAAGTGTTCTCTCATACGCATAATTCATAAACTTTCAAGCATTTCACCAACTGATTTTCCAATCTTCAAGTAGATATATAGCTAGCTAGCTAAAAAGTAAGAAAATTATTAGATCACCATAATGCATGTCTTCATGAAAATTCCTTGAAAAAGAGCAAGCTAGCTAGGATTCCCTTGGCATCAATATCCTCCATCGATCTTTGAACAATATTATATGTTCCATGATAATGTTAAGCTTTTGAAGCCAGCCTAAAAACAAGCTTCATGCATTCACAATATATAATGAATACTTAACAAAGAAAGCTAGATAACAAGCAAAATAAATGTAGAGCTAGTACTGAAAGACAAAAAAAAAAGGTAGAATGGAAAAAATTAAAGCCGAAAGTGAAAGAAATATAAAAGAAATTAAAAAAGAACCCATATACTCTCTATATGTTAGCATCAATATTCAAACTAGTCAACACCAACTAATTCTCCAACTTAATTAACTGCCCTCATGAAGCTAGCTCAAATTACCATGAACCTCCTCCATTAATATTATTCCAGTATCCAGCAGGAGATTGATGATGATGATGATGATGATGATGATCTCCTTGAGTTGTATTAGTAGTAGTAACAGTAGTACCCCTACTCCGCTGATCCATTAATTCAGCATCTTGAGTACTTGTGGTTGAAGAATTAAGTAGTACTGGCTGCTGCTTCAAATCCTCAAAAGGGAAATTAAACAGCTTTGCATGATTATTACTACCACTACTCTCTTGATGAACCCCTAATTGCAAACTTCCATACACTCCTCCTCCACCACCACTACTTTCAAATCCATGCTGTTGATCTAAAGAAAAATTCACCCCACTTGTAATTGGTTTACTAAATTCTTGAAAGGGAAGCCCAGCACCAGCAGATGATGATGAGTAAATTGCTGCACTATTATTATTACTCGAATCCGAAACCGGAATCATGGACATGAAAGAAGTAAATGATCCCCTTCCACCAATTCCGGACTTCAAAAGCTGTGAAAACTGATGATGAGATGAAGTTGCAGAGGGAAATTCAACAAATTCAGATATGCCAGTAGCAGTACTATTATAAGTACTAGGGCCAGTTGGTGGATAAGCTAGGTTAAGATCTTGGCCCTGATCATGGAAGATGATTTTACTATTAGGGTTTTGGGAATTACTAGTAATTATTTCATGAGGAAGCTTAATATTCTTGGATAATGATGATGATGATGACGATGCTGCAATAGTAGGATTAGAAGAAGAGGAACATCTTTTGTTTTTCGCGAACCGCCGCCAACAGGAACATTTCTGAGAGATCCACCTTCAGTCCAATACCTTCTACAAGTCTTGCAAAAGTATCTTGGTTGAGTGAGACTGTAATTGTTGTAGTAACAAAACTTTGTATGAGCTGAATTGCACCTTGGACAGTTCAAGGCTTGCGGCTTCTGTGGCCTTGGAGCTGCTGCTGCTGATATAATTGCCTTGGTATTATTATTTACAGCAGCTGCCCCTGATGAATTATTATCCCCTTCCATGGGGACTACTTTCACCACTCCAATCCCCTGCTGCAAGGAAAATTAACATACACAAAAACAACACCCAAGAAAAATAAAAGGCCATGACTACATGAATATCATCATCAAAGAAATAAATTCAAAAGCAAGTATATATATTAATTGTATATATAGCTATATAGCTCATATATATATATATATATATGATCGAACAAGCAAAACAAAGGAATTAAGCTATTAAACTCTATGAACTTTTATTGATCTAGCTAGTTCTTTTAATTATATATGATCCAGATGCATGGTGGAAGGAGAAAGAAAAAGAGATGGAAACTACATATATAAATTCAAAGATTAGCGGGGGCTGAATTAGCTGAACAAACATCATCTATAAGAAAAAAGTGATTATAATACCTTTAAACAAGCAGCTACCCATGATCCAACAAGAAAAGTGTTTTTTTTCTTTTTCTTTTTTTCAAAATCCAAAGCAAAAAAAAGGAAAAGAATATAAAAATAATGATTTCATGGAGAGAAAAAATAAACATGTTGGTAGCTTTACCTCTGGCCATTGAGTAGTATCCATGGATGATGAGTTAAGAGGAAAAGGAAAAAGCTATAGATGAATGGATGGATGGATGTTGTCTTCAAATTCAAAGAGAGATGGAGATCACCCACTTTCTTTTTGTGCAGCTGGTCGTAAAGCTAGAAAGACAGTGCGATTGGTGGTTCCATGTGTTAGCTTACTATATGAACTAGAGAGCGAAAAAGAGCTAGAGAGAGAGAAAAGGAGGAGGGTATTTTTGTCGAATTGCAGCAGTAGTTTATTACTCTTTTAAGTTCAACTTAATTTGGTTACTAAGCCTCGGTGATTTTAGAAATTCAAATACATTTAAATATCTTATTCATTTAAAAATAAGTATAGTATTTAAAATTCAAACACAATATATATATATATATATATATATTAAATATAATACAATGCGTTTAGAAGTTCAAACGCTAAAAACGCTATTTTCTTAAGCGCAAAAACTAGTAACCGAACAAGTCAAAAAAAAAAGTCTCATTTGTCGAACTTTTTCATTAAAGAACAAATAGTATTAATTGTCATATTTTTTACATTAACATAAAACAACATATATAATATATATTTAATTTTATTAACATAATTTCATTAATTTTATATCAATAATAATAAACAAAATATTAAATAAATATGCTATCTAGGTAGAATTTACTAGAATGTTTTGTGTTTATATAATGCGTACAATTGGTTGATTAGTCGATGTTATTATTCTTTTGTGAGTGGGAATGTGCAGTGGAGGAGTATGTAGATTCCTTTTCTGACAAAAGGAAATGAGGGGGCAGGAGTTTGCAGGCTGATTCTTCTTCTTCTCCTTTAATTCTTCTTTCCTTTTTTTTTATTTAGCCCAGCCCTCAGCCCCTGTGTTTTCTTTTTCTTTTATCTTTTTCCCATTTAACTTTCTGTCTTTTTTAGAGAATGACTGTTTAGGTCGGTTTGTTTATTCCATATATCTCTGTCGTGACATACTTAACTTTAATTTGATATCTTCACCTACGATCTTCATCATCTTTCCATGTAGTAATTTCTCTCTCTCTCTCTCTCTCTCTCTCTCTCTCTCTCTATATATATATATATATATATATATATATATATATATATATATAGGGTATGCGAGGGAGGGATTAGAATGAAGTTAACTTTGGTCAATTGACCAATAAAATATCGACACGCAGGTGAGAGTTGATCTCTTCCAGCGTATCAGCATTGTATTGGTCACATGATCAATTTATCATAAAGTTAATGATGTGATAAAAATATGTAACTGCAAGTGCACAGTATCAAGTTGAAGAACTGGCAAGTACAGGTCGAACCCACAGAGACTAGATTAATTTTAATATATCCTTAATATCTATTTTAGGCGAATTAGAAATAAATATCGAGAGTTGATTAATTAGAATATGAAAACTAATAATGAGGAAACAATCTAGGAATCCGAATCCATTAAATAATAAACATAACATATAATTCAATCTATTCTATTTTTATAACTTATTTATGATTTTGATCTCCATTTCCTTTAATTTAGTAATTTTACAATTAACGTGGGCAAACATAGACTATGAAAATTTAAGGATTAACTATAACCCATCAAAACTTCTTTGAGCAAGCATGGATTATGAAAAACTCGTATCTTAACAATAATCTATCAAAACCTCTTAATTAATTTAAAATCACATAAGAATTATAAAACGAATGTATTTCAATAACGAAACATGAAGGCGAAATCAATTAAACATAAAACTATAAATAATAGAAAAGATGAAAAATATTATCATGAATAATTATTTAATTTCATCTTCATCCTAGATTAAAGAAATTAACTAGACATGAAAAATAAATTAACTAACTAAAATAAAGAAGAAGAAATAAAATAAGAAAACTCCCTTTATTGATGATTCTCCAACAAGCGTATAATGTAGAAGTAATTTAATCTACTTCTACTCCTAACCTAAACTAATACAATACATAATCATCCTTTTTCTCTAAAACAAGAGACCTATTTATAGGAAAAATAAATTTGTGCCCTAATTTAGATACATTGAACTTGGACACTTTTGTTCCCATGTAGGTTTTAACTTCCTAGTGGCAATCAACTTCTCAAAGAGATCTTCTAGATAGACTTTTCTTTCTCTTGTTGGATTTGACTTGCACACCAAGATTGCTCCACCTCTTTCTTTCTCCTTGTAGGATTCTTCTTGGATATTTCTTACATGAATAAGAGCATTAAATATCGCTTGATCACCAAGATTTTGACTTTATTGCAATAAATATTAAACCCTATAAAATAAAATAAAACATATTAATTTAATAAACTAATATAATTAAAAAGACAAAATTAGAAATAATAAAATATATGAATTATGTGTCTATCAGTTAACTCTATAATAACCAGATCAGGTATGATCAGATTAGACATGCTACAAAAATATATCAGTTATGAAAATCTCTAGCTACTTGAATTTGCTGTTTCCTAGACTTGTCTTGATAATTACACACACACACACATATATATATATATATATATATATATATATATATATATATAGATAGATATATATATACTCTAGCTTGAATTATACTCTAGCTCTACCAATAAATTAAATACTGGAAATATTTACCATTTTAAACCAAAAATATTGCTGTCATAATACTTGTATATTAGCTAGGATTTTAGAAATTTGACTGCATTTGTAAATATTTAATTGGCTTGTGACTAGTGACTTATTTATAATTTAAAACTTACAATCAAACCTAATTGTAACTTGAGATCGTTCTTATCAATAGGGGTTGTTTTAACAGTATATTAATGTTTTTAAAATTATCATCTTTATACTTTTAATTATTAGCTTGTTATTATACTACTAAGCTAAATGCTCAACAAATATAAAATAAAAATATATTAAGCTTATTAATTCTACTTGGATGGAAAGTTCGCAATAAATTAAATAGGGAATTAATTGGTAGAATAACTAGCAGTTGCACTTGAAGGTGGTTGACACATGAACAGAAATGTCCATCAAATTTCTTGTCAAGAAAGTAATCAAGCAGGCCATATATATATATGAATTTAGAAATATAGAAATGGAACCCAGTACCTTTGGAACTATTGCCATATAAAATAGGTGAAACTACATATATAGAATGAAAAGAAAAGAAAGTGGGAAGGGGATTGAATTGATCAGTGTGGTGGGATCCAGTTGCTGGGCTCTGGTGTAATGAAATTTGGCAAAGACAAAATTTTCTGATGGGGACATGCATGATGGGCTTAATTCACGGGGGAAAAGGAAACCCTCAAAACCATCAATTGATATATATGTATATCGTGTCCGTTCGCATTATATATATAACACACATACATATAATGAAATATTTCCAAGTTTGTATGCAACACAATAATACTATTGAAAGTAGTATGCACACAAACTAATCATGTATGATAATAAATTATATACTTTGTATCAATCTTATTCATTTATTAATAAAAGAATTGTTTATTTAAAGACGTTTATATTATTTACATAATGCGCTGTTATATTTAAATGTGATAAACCCATAGTTTTAAGCAATGCTTTTAGAATTATGATGATGATCATGCTAATCAGATCTAAATTCTTTGATAGCTTAAAATTAAAACAGTTCCCAATCAATGGATTACTAATTAAATAGGGAATTAATGAATCCGAATAGAATGGTACATACGTCGTTGCTTGCTCTTTGAAAGAGAATGATCGATCTCATAATCATTTATGTGGAGACACTAAAGCAAGTATGTAGGTGCTTATTAGAGAATAAGTACACTGAACGTGGCTCGCTAAAAAATACTTAATAGAGTTTTACTCGCCTATCAATAGGAATTTCTTTAGTGATAGTAGTACAAGTAATCCTTAGATTATCATAATATCTTATGTATGATGAGTTATACTTTGACATGTCCCTTAAGACCCTGAAGGTATATCAAATGGTATGCTTGAGTATAATTAATTATACACGAAGATAATAAATGATCAATAAATGATCTACTACTTCTAGTAAAAGAAGTGAATGTCTTATGTGATTCAAAATAAATGACAACCCAGTAGTCATTGACCAAGGCAGAATGAAATTAGAAAGTAGTTTCTAATTTGTATTATCTGAGTTTGTGCATTTAGAGGATCGAAATACATATAATTAAATAAAATAAGACTTGATAATAAATTCATGTCTTATATTTAATTGAAAAATTGTATGGTTGAAAGAATAAATTGTAGGGTAACTATTTACTCAAAATTTCTTTTATGATTGATGTTAAAATTTATATTATCTGGAAAGTCCTTGAACGTTAAGGGGGTTTACCCTTATTGTAGAATAAATATTATTTAAATAAATTAATAATTTATTTATTTATTTAAATAAAATTAGAATTGTTCTAATTAATTTATTCACAATCTGTTTAATATGGAGAACCTAAAAGATCACACCATAAAATGATGAATATTTATTTGAGAAGTAAATGACATAATTGTAATAATAAGTTAAGTGTATTTAATTTAATCTATGGTGATAGAATAAATTAAATAGCTTAATATTTATTATTTAATATTTTAGAAATATTAAATATAAATTAATAAGAAGAGTCTTATTATTATTATTAGTTTAATTTCTAAAGAAGTTTGGAAATTAATTAATAAAAGTACTCTCCCATATTCCTAATAAGATTAGGAGGTAAATTAATTAAAGGAGCTTAATTAATTTCTCCTAATAAAATTAGGAAGCCTAATTAATTAAAAAAGTTTAATTAATTAATATGAAACCCTAACTAAGAGGAGTCTTATTTTGATTAAGGGCTAATGTTTTTTCAAAGAGTTGGGAGAGCTCACCTTTTTTAGAGAGACAGAAAAAACTAGAATTTTGCCAATAATCCACCTTCTTAATACTTGTTCATCCTTAGTGGATCACCTCTAGAGGCCAAACACTTGCGTGGCTGACGTTGATCAAAGAAAGGAATCACACCAGGTAGATTCAAGTCGAACAAGAAAAGGATTAGAGTTGAACTCGTACCTGAGAAAGCTCGAAGCTTCAAGGGTATGATTCGTTCTTCGTCTCTTTCGTTTAAATTAATAATTGTGCATAAAGAATGATCCGGCTTCAAGGGTTCATGATTAATAATTTTTACACTTCATGTATGTAATTGTTACATGCTACTTTAATCTTACAAACCTAACAATAACATAAAATAAATTTAGATGAGACTATTCGTAATTCTTATATATTTCATGTATAGAAAATTGTCGTAATTATAATTCGCGTGATTGAAAACTTTCACTATTTGGCTATTTAGTTCGAGAATTATATTCTAAATTCTTTTTAAAATTAGAAATATATTTTGATTTTTTAAAATTAATTCGTAAAATTTTAAAATTTAAAATTGATATGAAATTATTTAGCCTTGATACAAAAAAATATAACAGTTATAAACTAACTATGAAATACTATTAATTATCATCTTTGTGAACAAAATTGTAACAATTTTGAGTTTTAAGATTTTGCGAATGAACTCTAAAAATCAAAATATATCTATACTTTTGAAACGAAAGTAGTTTTAATTAAGGGATGGAGGTCATGCAAGATTTGAAGCATATAATTAAAATTAATACAAATTTCATAATTCAAATATTATGCTTTGTTATTTGATTATGTCGCACTTGATATGTTTCAGTCCGACTATTTGTTGAGAAAATAATGCCACTATCACATAATTTTGAGTCACATAATGTTCATATATATATATATATATATATATGTATACTGTAGATCTTGTATGACAAGTAGAAGTCATAAATATACATATATATGTATGTAAATTTTATATAACCTAAATTATGTGATAGTAGCACTGCTCTTCTTGAGAATATAATGTCTAATCCTTATTTGCTCGAGAAGAAGACAAGTCAAATGTTTTTTGTTTATTTTATTGAAACAAATATAATGTTGACTATGATAAAATGGTACGGTTTGAGTGGGACCAGATATTTCAAATGGTTGATCTTAAAACTCAATTTTGTATATTAAGTGAGGAACAATTTATAGACGCGTGTATGGTACAGCCTCCAATTTTTCTTTTATAATATTTGTAACTTTTTAAAAAACTTTGTACAAAAGTAAAATATTCACAATTTTGGCATCAACGTTATTCTTCAAATATTCTATTCCCTTTGTTTTAAAAGAATAAATAAAATACAATTCATACACATTAAAAAAAGTAGACGTAAATGAAAGAATTTCAAATTTATCTTTAGTAATCCTATAAGATTACATAAAATGATAAGTACTTTTATTTTTTATATTAATAGGCTCTATTAAATGACATATTTACCATTCACTTTTATATTATTTATTTTATTCTTTTAAAGATAAAAAAATTATATTTTTAATCATATTTTTAGAGAAGAAAGGAGTACTTGATAAAAAATTTCACGGAGTCACCAAACAATAGGGGTGGGCAAATTTTTTTGATTTTTTCAGTTTTTGATAAAACCAAACCAAATCAAATTAAACCGGTTCGAATCGGCCGTTTTGGGACAAATGATAATCGGTTCGGGATTGATACATAAAATTGAGGAAATGATTTGGTTCGTTCAGTATATACAGAGCCGAACTGTGTATTAATTTGACTCTGTTTACATGGACTAAACAACCTTGGAGTGACAATACAACGACCAAGTGTTCCCCTTCTCAGGTATGAAACAGATGGGCGTTTAAGGCTCCGTGTAAGTGGTGGGAAGTTGCATACAATCAGAGAACAACCTCCGCTTTGAAGCAAACCATTAGCAGCTCCAGAAAGGACCCAATAACAGTTTCAGAGTACTCCAGCTGTGTAGCTGGGCAGTGAGCTGATATTCAGCTACACAGCAGACCCATTTGGGTTTGCGGTGAAAAGAAAATCAAATGGTCAGACCCTTTTCAATTCATCCTCTGATTCGTCAGACCCGTTTGGCTATTTGGTTTTTAAGGACCAGTACCTTAGAGATTACCACCAAATTGCCCAAAGATGCTTCACTCTATCTGTATGGTCTTGGAGAGAACACAGCCCCATGAAATTAAACTCTACCCATGTTATTAAGATTTTTAAAAAACCTTCAAAAATAAATGATTCAGCCTATAGAAAATCCTTATACAATTTCTTCAAGGAACAATGACAAAGAGGTTGCATAATGAAAACCGGTACATATGAGATAAAAACTGAAAAGGTTAACCGGTTCGATATATCGGTCCAACTGGTATCGATATTGGTACTCAATTTTAAATAAATTCGTCTAATGTAGTCTAGTATTCAAAAAGAAATGATTCAGCCTATGGAAAGTCCTTGTACAATTTCTTCAAGGAACAATGACAAAAAGGTTGCATAATGAAAACCGGTACATATGAGATAAAAACTGGTACCGTGCCTGTGCCGGTACCGGAAAGGTTAATTGGTTAGGTATACCAGTCCAATCGGTATCGATATCGATACTCAATTTTAAATAAATTCAATAACTGGTCCGGTTCAATACGGTCCGGTATTCAAAAAGAAATGATCCAGCCTATGGAAAGTCCTTGTACAATTTTTTCAAGGAACAGAGGTTGTATAATGGAAACCGGTACATATGAGAAAAAAATTGGTACCGTGCCGGTACCGGACCAGCTAACCGGATTAGTATGACGGTTTATTAATTAGATAAATTTCTTATAATCGATTATGTCATAAAGAAGTAT
Source organism: Panax stipuleanatus (assembly GCA_020205555.1). Classification (NCBI taxonomy): domain Eukaryota; kingdom Viridiplantae; phylum Streptophyta; class Magnoliopsida; order Apiales; family Araliaceae; genus Panax; species Panax stipuleanatus. Next base: position 21,579 of record JAINUT010002392.1, read on the forward strand.
ATTTCATCTTATTCAACGCCATATAATTTGAAACGTATATTTGACTAAACAATTTAAATTTTTTAGAATTAAAATTTATATATAAAATTAACATTTTAGAGTCTATTTAGAGGAAAATCTAACTTTCTCGTCCATTAAAAACTCTCATAACCAACAAAAGAATCTTTACTGCTGCTGCAGCTGCAATCCAACTGGACGATTCGATTATGTATCTGATCTGATGGGATTATTGTCACGTGACCATTCCTCCCTCTAGCCACGTGCCTGACTTCTTGACGCTGATCAACACTCGACCAAAATCATTGAGCCACAGCAACAGGCATGGATCCCTCCTACACGGCTACACCCTCTTCCCATGTGAAAAGTTCTCACTTGGATTTTCTTGTAATTATTGTTTATTTGAAAACTAATATAATTATCAAAATATTTTTTTATTTCATTTACGTAGAAAAGACAAATAAACTAAAAAAAATGGTTCAATCTTAATTATCGATCTGTTGACGATCTTAAACTAAAAAGTTAATTTAAAAAACATTCAAATTACTTTTTAAAAGTAATTTTAATGAAACAAATAAATTTTAAAAAAACATTCAAATTACTTTTTACTGAATAAAAATGAAAAAAATATATATAAAAAAATCATTTATTTTATGATTCATGGCTATAGGAATGAATTAATAATATCAAAGTTGCGTTGTTGAACAGAAAAAGGATAAACAAGTTTTAGACCCCCGGGAAATTGAAGGGCTTACATGCATAAGGGGATAAATTTGTAGTGCAAAAGTACAAATAAGCCTTTTCAAAAGGATACATGCATGCAATGCAACAAATCACTTTACGATGCACAAAAAGGCGACTCCTTCACGGAGTGAACTTTTCAGCTTATAGACTTTTATACACTAACACTACCTAGTCAACATTATGGACGGCCCCACAGAAAAAGGAATTTAAGGATTGGGCTCAAATCAAAACAATAAGTATATGCGGACAGAAAAATTAGATCGAAAGAATAAATTGAATTTGTTCTTGCGAATAAATAAATTATATTATTTATTTATTTGCGAGAACAAATTCATTTTGTCAATCTTCCGGTTTAATTTTTCTGTTCGCGTAGAAGTACTCAATTCAAAATTATGTCCATTGAAAATAACTAACTCAATGTCTTCTTAAGTAAGCAAGCTTATGCATTTGTATGATATGCCTGCCTAAGCCTAAGCCTAAGCCTAAGCCTAACCACTAATTCTTCTCAATTTATTTAATTAATTAATAGTATTACACCAATTCTATGACATCTTGGTGCTTTTGATCACAACCGACCGACCTAGCTAGCTAGCTAAGAATAAAGTAATAAAGCAACCCTAAAGATAATAGTTGCGCTATTTGCCAAAATTAAAAATGAAAAACCACTCTGTTGATTTAAACTCTAAAAATCAAGTAATAAAGTTAGGCTAATCCCAAAATTAATTTCACCTGCTCAATAGCTTGACTACCAATAACCACCAACGGTTCCATTCATCAAAAAAAAAAAAAAAAAACCTTTTAATCGTTGGGTCCTTTTAGGGATTGCATAGTAATACGGCCAAGGTATGAACCTTACATAGCTGATCATACCATCTTTTTGTTTTTAGGGGGCCGGGTTAACCATTTAAACACATGGAGGTTTGGATCGATCTATATATTTCCTTAGATGATAGATTTCTATTACAAAAGGATAAGGCCATCTACTCATAGATTAATTTCCACAAGACTGCATGCTACATATATATCCACTACAAGAAAAAGCACTAATTCCGACGGAATATTTCGTCGGAAATGAGCTTAATCTGTCGGTCTTAGCTTATTTCCGACGGAATATTCCGCCGGAATTTCCGTCGTAACTAACCTCGTCAAAAATAAGATCCGTCGTATGTTCCGTCGATTTTTTTTTATCTTCGACGTAGTTATCTTCGACGAGGATTCCGTCGGATATAGCTTATGATCGACGGACTTATCCTCGACCGACTGTGATCCGTTGGATATAATTTTCTTATGTTCGACCGAAAATTCTCTCGGAGGTAAATTACTTTCGACGGAAAAGTAAATAATAAAGAAATAATGAATAAATTATAAATTATAAATTCGACGGAAAATTCCCTCGGACCTAACGTAATTTCGACGGAAAATAAAAAATAAATAAATTATAAATTATAACTCCGACGGAATTTCGGTCGGAAATATAGTATTTCGTCGAAATTAAGGAATTTTTTTTAATAATTTTTTTGAAAATGTAAAAATCAGGTATTTAAACCCATATATGTACCTGTAACCTGTTTTATCCCAATACAGACAGACAATAATATAATTCTCATTCATATATTCAATGTAATGCTAAAAACCTGTACCAATTCGCAACAACGTAATCGACTAACTGATTATCATCAATATCACAAGCTAACAATAATCAATATAAGCTAATGTATCATCAGAGGCCCAACTGAATATATACAAATGTTCTACAAATGAATGAATACAACGTAATCTCATTATACAGACGTACGCAACTATATATATAAACTACTTACAAATGAACTAGAATGAATAACATAAAATGAACTATAATCTAGTAGTAGTATCATCATCGGACGGAGGTGGACGACGCCTGTCTGGTGTATGAAAATCTCTGTCCTCCTCCTCGTCGTCATTGTCAAACCACTCATCATCGTCGCCAGCCCGCTCGCTATCGCCACCCTATTGAAAAAATTATAAATAAAAATCATTAGTCCGTTTATATGTGAGAATTAACAAGCTAGCTTTAAATGAAAATAACATAAACAATAAGAATACCTGAGTAGGCGGGGGCGGACGAAAAGCCTCCTCTAAGAGGGTAATCACCATCCGGAGCATCTCGCTGCTGAAAGCGTCGAACTGCTCTCGCGGTAATCCCGTACTCTCTGCGGAGGCCCCTGCTATAACCTCCTGAGCAACCCGGTGAAGACGAGAACTGGAAGGTAACTACTGACGACGAAAGACTGGATCGGTACGGAATCGATCCGACACGACCCTTATCAGCCTCTGGAAGATCTCGTCATCCAAGCTAGTGCCCGTATGAGATGGTCCGACATGTGCTCTCGGACGCTGGCGCTGGCTGGAGCCTACAAAAAGAGACAAATTTTATTACTAATAATAATTTATATAATGTGATAAACTCTGATAATTTCGTGAAACATAAAAAATATTATTACCTCCAGGGAGTGTATATGCGGGTATCCTCGGCAGACCCAACACTCGATATCTGCTGGTACTGCTAGTAGGGGAATCTTGAGACGCGACCCATAGTCTCATCTCCTCATCCCAATCTAATACAATATCGGGAAGAGGAGTGGCGGAGTTTGACGGCTCAGAACCCCTCCTAATAGTATCCAGCTCAGCTATACGATCGTCCCGAAGCCTCTGAAATCGGTCCTGTAATTTATTTTTTATAAGTTTGTTAATTAAATCATTTTATTTACGATTGAATATTACTAAAAGCTAAATAGTAAGATGAGTTTTACCCGTATAGTCACAGCTGCCTGAGACAAAACACGCTCGTCCCTGGGCGTGTGGGCTCTATCCCAAAACTCTAGAATGGTGGGATCTAGGCCCAAGGACCTACTTAGGGCCTAATAAAAATATTCACAAAACATGTATTAAATATTTGTGAAAGAACTTGATAACTAAACAACAAAATACAACGCACTAACCGTCTTCGCCTCCTCGAACGACTGAGAACCTGTGGTGTGTACTATGCGGAGCTGACCACGGTTCTTCTTCGCCTGCTCAGACTTCTTCTTGAAGTCATCAGCATCTCAGTGCGCACACATAGCCTCCCAGGCTAAATTGGAGACTATGCGAGGCTGGTGAGATCTGATGGTGGTCACGGGCTGTTCCTCAACTGCCCGGGCTGCCCTATGTCGCATCTCATACAGCCAGCCAGCGTAATTCTTAGCGACATGTGATATAATCACATCGTCGCCAGCTGTCTGAGAGATACTCGGGTCAAATCTATAATAAACCTATAACAAAAGTTTAAAAATTAGAAACAATTGATTTCATGAAACTATGTACTAATTAATATAATATGTTTAACTTATGTGAAACTCCCGCAAGACAGTCTGCATAAAAGTGGCATCGAATTGCGCATACTAGCTGAACCGCATGCACCCAGTCGGGAGGTGATTCAAACAGATGGCGTGTAGGGTGTGCTTAGCCACCGGGTCTAGTATACTTCAGAAAAAAAATTATATTTTGCAATAATATGTGTTATGTGAATTGTGTTTTGCAATAACTGACAGAAATATTAACAATATATTAACACTTACTGTCCAAAAGCAACATCCACCGGTACTATATGTGGAACTGTCGGCGGACGACCTAAGCCCGAGGTTCGTCCCTCGGTGTCGTCGACGAGGTATATCTGTAATAATTGTATTTAACTGAGTCAATAAACATAAACTAATGCAGTTTGAGATATATTAAAATCCTAGTTAAGATAATTTACTATCTCCTGAAGACGAGCCGTCGTTGTGGCTACCGTCTCTCGTACCGGATCGCCCACCACCTCGGCGACCTCCATCGCTATGTTTAGCCATGAATATCCTACTGCAATATTCAAAGTGGTAAATTATGAATATGTAATGTTTAACAATGTGATATTTACTAATATGAATGCTATTTTTCAATTACTTACGCCATCAAACCCATAAAAATCAACATGTATATCAGTCTCGGATTCGGTATCTTCCTCATCCTTAGTTTCGAGATCAGTTTCGTCATCATTATCATCATCGACGACTACATAATCACTCACGACGACGTTTTCCTCGACATCCACATCGTCAGGTACGTCAATGACATCAGTATCCATCACATCTTCAACATTGAACACTACGGCCAAAGGGTTGCTAACATCGTCTTGCAACGCCTCATCTATACCAAACATGTTCTCAGCATCAAATGAACGTGTTTTAGTTGTGACTACTGTGTACCAGGGGCTTCAAGTATTTACGACATTAGGAGCGTAATACACTTGAGTCACTTGACTTGCTAACATAAACACGTCATCAGACTTTAACACCGACTTGATATCTACGATTGCGATTCTATTACGATCAACTTTAACCCCCTTTTCAGTATCAAACCAGCTACACTTAAATGTAACTACATTTTCAGTACAGGAATGTTCATGTATGTGGTCCATGCATGAATGAATGTCAAACGGGTTTCAGTACAGGGATGTTCATGCATGTGGTTCATGCATGAATTAGAGTATTTTCCTATTACGACAGCTCTATAGGAAAGGGGTAATTCAGGCTTCTATCCCGTTCCTGGATGCGTCTCTTCACTAGTGCCAACACGTTATGCACGTTTCTATTGTTTTAAGAAAATTTCGACAGCACCTCCCCATGGTCTCCAAGTACACGAAATAGATTAAGATAACTTAATCTAAGTATGTACTCGGAGAACATGTAGAGATAACAACCGAAAAGTCCTCAAAACAACAAAAACGTGTCATTTCGTATTGGCACCGGCCTAAGTGAAAGACATAACATCCAGTAACAGTCCCAAACTGGGGACTATTCGACATTCACTCCTACTGAGTGAATGTCAAACGGGTTTCTAAGTTGACACCTCCAAAAGCATGTATGTCTTCATCAAGATATAGATACATAGGTTATCAATGAATTTTATAGGCAAAGAAGTATGATTTTCCTGTAAAATTCATTGATAGCCTACACAAAGGGAAATGGATGAAGACATGCTTTGGATTCAAAGCTCCACATAGATGCTTTTTTTGTGATGGAACTGAAATGTCTACACTTCAACCTTAACACTGAAAAGTCAATGTGAAAAAGTCATATTGAATATTGCGGCAAACTAAGCAAGTGCTACATAGTTTATTTTGCCATTGAAAAACTAAGTAAGTGCTACTTAGTTTATTGATTATTGCATCCCAACTAAGCAAATGCTACTTAGTTATTAATGGTATTTAGTTTTATTGTATTTAATTGTATTTTATTGAATATTGCGCAAACTAAGCAAGTGCTACTTAGTTTATTTTGCCAATGAAAAACTAAATAAGTGCTACTTAGTTTATTATTATTTATTATCTATTCTTTTATAATTTATAATTTATCTCTTTTAATTAATTATTAATTATTATTTATTATTTATTATTTATCTCTTTTAATTAATTATTAATTATTAATTCATTATTATTATTTATTATTTATATCTTTTAATTAATTAATAATTATTTATTATTTATTATTTATCTATTAATTATTATTTATTATTATCTATTATCTGTTATTTATTATTTATTATTTATTATTTAACTCTTTTAATTAATTAGTAATTAGTAATTATTTATTATTAATTATTAATTATTTATCTCTTTTAATTGATTATTAATTATTAATTATTTATTAATTATTATTATTTTTTATTTATATCATTTAATTAATTAATAATTATTTATTATTAATTATTATTTATTCTTTATTCTATATTCTTTATTATTATCTATTATTTTATTATTTATTATTTATCTCTTTTAATTAATTATTAATTATTATTATTTATTATTTATATCTTTTAATTAATTAATAATTATTATTTATTATCTATTATCTATTATCTATTATTTATTATTTATTTGTAGGGCCCATAAATTTTGCAATTGCATAATTCTGACCGAAATTTCGTTGAAAATTCTGTCAGAAATATCAAATATCACATTTGCAAACCAAAATCTCCCAAATAGAACATACATGCATCTAAGACCCCAACTTTTATGAATAAAGATTTAATTTTCTTTATATATTATTTCGAAATAGTAAGGTGTTGTTTTGATAAATATGAAAAGTTATGGGTGAAATGTGCAAATATTTTAAAATAAGCAAGTGGTTATAAAATATTCATTGTTGTCGGAGAATATTCGTTTGGTCGTGGAATATTCTTGTTGTCGGGGAATATTCGTATGACGGCGCAGCTATTTGTGGACCCCACAACGGAATAACTGTCGGATATAGAAAGCGACAGAAATAACCTTTTTATAAAATAACGGCGTAGTTGTTACCGTTAGTACTGTTGAAATACCCGGTGGTTAAAATACAGTGATACGCGGTGTTGCACAGTATCACACGGTATTGCACAGTATTTCAAATTATTGAGTCTTACGTGAGAAGGCACTTACTCAATTATTGTTACAGTAATTACTGTTCAATATTTTATATTATTGACTCAATAATTGCTACGTTGATATTTTATATTATTGACTCAATAATTATTACATTGATATTTTATTGACTCAATAATTACTACGTTGCTATTTTATTTGATTGATTCAATAATGGCTATAGTTGATATTTTGTATTATTGATTCAATAATTGTCACTGTATAGTATTTCACATTATCAACTCAATAATTCATATTATTTGAATAATATTACTAGATAGCATTATTGACAATGTCTAAGGTTTCACATTATCAACTCAATAATTCATATTATTTGAATAATATTACTAGATAGCATTATTGACAATGTCTAAGGAAGTTCTGTCTAGGAGGGATTATTTAATTGCGCGCCAGTAAGGAGAAGTCCTTATCGGAAGGCCCCCTCTTTCCTAGGAACGACCTGGTTGTCAATATTGTAGTTCTATAATATTATTTATGAATAATCAATTATTGATTTATATGATAAGGAAATATTTATTTTGTGGATATAAGAGAAGGAATTAGTGCTGATGTGTTTTTATCAGTATTTTGGTGTGAAAAATCATCCGTTTATGGATTTCGGATAATTTATGTTTAGAATTTGGAAAAACTTCCTTCTACAAAGTTGTAGAGAATTAAATTTCCTATATAAAGACATAAAATTTGTATTTTTCTGACAAAGGGGCTATTTATTATGAATTATTGAAGTTTCAGAAAATAAATATTTTTTTAATGGGTGGGCCCCACTTTTGTTGTTTTGTTGAAAAATTCTGAGCAGCCGGCAAAGAAATTTTTTTAAAAATAAAATATTATTTTATTACTTTAGTCTTCTTTGGCATCCTAAGTTTTTCCTATAAATAGGGTGCTTAGGTTAGAATTGAAAATCACACCAGAATCTGAAGTTTTCTCTCTTTATAATATCGAGCGTATTTTTGTGAGTAATTAGATACTTTGAGTGTTACTATTTAGTGCAAGTTTTTTTCGGTATTATATCCGATATCCCAGTCAGAAGTACTATCTTTTTTAGGTAAGGGATGTTATTTTCTTTCGTAAATGGTATTATTCTTTTCAATATCATTATACCGAAATATTGGCATGGATTTTGTTATGAAATTCTTAATTTTTTTTCTTCGGGATTACTATTCACGTATACGGCACTATTCACGTATACGGCACTATTCACGAAAAAACTAAATTTTCTTCTATTTGTTCAAATTGTCTGTTATAGTTACTATCTTTGATTGGATCTAAGTTTTGAGCTTCATTCTTGAATTTTGCTCCACAAAGTATTATTATAGAATATTCTTGAACTTGAATAAACTAAAATACGAATCCTTAATCTTATCATTTATTTCACTAGATTTGTTATTTATATTATTTTTCATCATCCTCAGTCCTAAGTGGTGTTATAACTGAATATCTTTGGCCTGTAGAGCAAAGATGAATGATTACCTGATGAATATCTTTGACCGTAGTGCAAAGATGACAGGTGTTGAGATGAACATGACCACTGATGATACAAATAAATATCTTTGGCCTGTAGTGCAAAGATGAATATTTGATTAGAGATGTGTATTGATTGATGTTACAGGGATAAAATATTGATGATAAACGGTTATTTCCGCTGCGAATATTGATCTAAAACTTGTTGTCAATAATATTTTATCTGATTTATTGAAGGCTAACGATAATTTATTTTCCATTATCTTAGTCATAATATTCTTTACTGAGCTAGTTGAGCTCACCCTTTTCATCTGTTGTCCTCTTCAGGAAATGAGAATGTTGCGGGAACTAGTCGGGGGACAGAGTGATGGTCCGAGTTAGAGCAGTAATAGTCCTCGCTATTTTTGAAAAATAGTGGGATAATAATTGTAATGAGGACTTAGTTTAAATATTAATATTTTCTACATATTTGTATTGACACTCACAGTTGTGTGGTCGTATTTTGCACGATCGTGTGATATAAAAGTTTGTATTTGAATTCTGTACCATGTATTTGGCGTCTCAGAATGGGTTGGGTTGATTAGACCTATTCTGGGAAGCGTCACAATGCATATATATTGTAATTGCACAAAGAAAACCCAAATGCACTGTAAACCAAATTGAACATACATATATTGTAATTACAGAAAGAAAACTCAAATACAAAGTAATAAGCCATAATAATATACAGAAAACCCAAATTCACAAATTTCAGACCTTTCAAACCCAAATTGATCAACTTCAGACAAACCCTAAACCAAAATCTCGTAATTCAAAGCAATTTCATAGAAAATTTAAGCCAATTTGGAGACCCAAATTACACAATTATATTGCACTATTACAGACCAATATATCCAAATTCAACAACTGATCAAGTATCCCAATTTCATCTAAACAAATTATAATAAACCCTAATGAACACCAATATCCCAATTTCATCAAAATAATATAGTAAACCCTAAATTAACAACATATAAACCCTAAATTAAACACAAATTTTAATAAATTAAACCAAATATACAAATTAAACCTGTGCACTGGTGGCTGGTGGAGGAAGGGCAGTGGCTGGTGGCGGCGGCAGTGTGGAAGGTGGCGGTGGTAGTGTGGCTAGCGGCGGCGGTAGAGTGGCTGGTGGCTGGTGGTGGAGGAATAACTGGTGGCGTGCAGGAAAGGGGAGAGAGGTGGCAGTAGAAGGGGGAGAGGTGGCGGCAGCAGGTGGTGGTAGTGGTTGTGGTGCCGACGGCAGGTGGTGGTGGTGCCTGCGGCAGGTGGTGGAGGTGAGGGAGAGAGAGAGAGAGCAAACGAGATAGAGAGAGAGTGAGAGTGAGAGAGTGAGAGAGAGAGAGAAAGATAAGTGTGAAAAGAAAAGGGAGGCGGCTGGAGAAGAAGACATGCAAATTAGGTTTTAAGCCTTATTTCCGATAGAATGCCCGTCGAAATTAATTCACTCGAAATTAACGTATCTTCGACGGATAAATTCCCTCGAACCTATCCTTATTCCGTCGAGTTTATCTTTCGCGCTGGCGGAAAATCTGAGGCCAGTGGGGGTAACCTATCTTCGACGAAATTCCGTCGTACTTACCTTTAACTTCGACGGGATTATCTACGACTGATTATTCCGTCAGAAATAGCTTAATTTCGACAGAATAAGTTCCGTCGATCTTTAGTCCGTAAGAGATAGCTGATTTTCTTGTAGTGATCTTAATTTATAGTTGTAATGCATGCCCATGACATATGCTATGTATGTATGTTATTTAACTGCGTTTGCCAAGGGGTATTCCCAAACATGTGATCAAGAACCAAATGGAAGACTTCTTCTAATTAAAAGAATACATCAATTATAAAAAGATAAGTTATTTTATCTTTCCATTGACATATATATATATATATATATATATATATATATATATATATATATACCTCAATTAGCTGCTAGCTATTATTTTTTTTAAAAAGACTACTCTTCAGTACCCTAGCTAACTAGCTGTATGTTGGCCCAAGTGCAAATTAGGGTTCACATCCCCTAATTGAATTAAATGCACAATTAGGGTTCCATAACCTCCTTAAATGTAAAAATTAGGGTTCACACACCTAATTAAATGAAGACGGAAAAGCCGAAAATAAATGTGCTAGACCCGAGAGAAGCTCCACGTGTCCCGAGGCAGAAGACTCGTGGAGGCGGCTCGTTTTGGGAATTGATTGAGGGATTGGATTGGTGACTAGAAGGATAGGGCGATTTGGGCATTACTCTGGTGCTTAAAGTGTATTTCTGGAATTTTCCTGAGGGCATGTGCCTGGCATATGACCACTTTCCAGAAAACCCTATAAATACCCCTTCCATTCCATTGGGAAGGGGATCTCGATTGGAACTCTGGACCTCCCGCTGGACCTCTCTTCAGACGCAAGACTTGGACTCTTGGAAGATCGAAGGACTTGGACATCCTCTCAACCAGAAGCACTCGAGAAGACTCTTGGAATCCCAATAATCCTAACACGATTTCCGGATTCTAGGAGTGGAAGGACTCGAGAAGAAGGCTCTTGGAATCCCAATAACCCTAATACAGTTTTCGGATTCTAGGGGTTCTGCCACGCGTCATTGGAGTAATCGCCCACCTGTCGTTCTCCCCTCTTCAATCAATCAATCAATTCCGTGCTCTTAGTGAATTTCTCTCCTCCTCAGCCAACACGAAACCCTAACCCTAGCAAGGTACGATTTCCTTGCCCACATTAAAATGGCGACTCTACTGGGGAGGTGTAGAATTCATGAAAGGTATGCCCACAACATGAAATGAGAGAACTACAGGAAGAGCTTCACCGACAAATAGCATTACATCACTGGATCCAGTTCCAAGGCAAGCAAATCAAGCTTTCTAAGGCGCAAATCTGGATCTTGATCAACCAATTATCGAAGACGCTTCAGAAGGAAGTTCAACATCACCATACATAGCCAATCAATAATAAACGAATGCTAGGCAGGCTGGCGCAGGAAGGCAAAGCGAGGACGCAAGCGGAGAGCAGACGAACGCGGTGCAACTGGAGATGCTTAAGGCATTGAAGGAAGCACGAGAAGGACAAGGGATGATGATGGCTATGATGCTGGAGATGCAGAGGAAGCAGGAGGAAATGGGGAACTTTCGCCAATAATTGATGCAAATACCCACTTTCAAGGCCATGTTCCCAGGCGGTTCGTAGGAAGAACAAGCAGGAAGGGAAGACAACAATAATGACAGCAATAACAAGGAGAACCAGAGTGTATCTCCATTAACGGAGAATCAGTCGGTTCCAATCATCAACTTGGAACTCCAGAACAGTGGTGACGCGCCACAACTCGGACTGGAAGCAGGCCAACCTCAGACAAACAGCATCTCGACTGCTCTCCCCGCGTTTTCACAAGTGCATGTGTCGACAATCCCAAGCCATGTCCAGCGAATGAGCCAATAACTGCCACCAGCACAAGCATTTCACGATGCAATTGTACACCAGCCAATCTCTTTGACGTATACCCCGCCAATACAGCAGTACATCATAACGCCCCGGAGAGTCCATACTACGAGCCAGTACGTGACGAAGGATGACATGATCAACGTGATTAATCAAATTTACAAGCAGACATCTCGACCTTCGGAATTAGACTTTACTCCACCTTACCCAACACATATTCGGAGACAACCTTACCCGGTAAGGTATATTGAGCATCCTCCGCAATTTCCAAAATACAATGGTGAGAAGGGAAATGCTAAGGAACATATTGCCAGGTTTGTGGAGTCGATGTCTCCGTGGTTAGGATTGGATGAAGTAAATAACCATAACTTGTTGATGAGGGAATTCAACAAGACCTTAACGGATAGTGCCTTCAGTTGGTACTACAATTTGGAGAAGGGATTAATCCATGATTGGGATGATATAAAATTGCAATTTTTAAAGAAGTTTTTCTATGTGCAGAAACAGGTAATTATTGTAGAGCTGATGCGATTCAAGCAGAAGCCAAACGAGGAGCTGTCAGACTATGTGGACAGATTCAGGGCCCAAGCACAGAAGTGTGCAGAGCCAATTGAGGAAAAGAACTTGGTCAGCATATGCAACAATGGTGCCTTAGATGCTTTCAAGCCCCATCTCATTACAAAAGCATGTGACTCATTTGCGACTCTCTCGTCTTTTGCACAAGTCTTAGGAGGAATCATGACATTACCCACCTGCCATGCGACGATTATGTGGAAGGGCAAGAGGACAGCAACCATGGCATTTGCAAATTCCCAATCAAAACCACAAGGGGGCAAGAGGGAGAAGAACGAGAGAAATCTTGATCGGAGTAGAGGAAAGCCCGGAGACAAATATGCAGGAAAACCAGTTTCAGGGGCTATTATATGCAGTGAGAAAGCATTCAGGGGTCTGTATGAACAATGGGTTGAGCATGGAGTGGTGAAACCTCCAAGGCCCTGGTTGGTTGTGACAGAAGAGATGAAAAGAATATCGAACTTCTGTGTATACCACCAATACGCAGGACATTCCACTATGGACTGTTACAGTCTGTGGAGGATATACCATGAGAAGCTGGCGACCGGAGAGATTGAACTAGGAAAAGAAACGTGCAATACTATCACCCATGGTGCAGTCCCGGAAGGCAATATGATGGACAACTTAAATACTGGCTCTACCATCAAAAGAACTCTAAACTATAAATACAAGAATTGACGAATTAAAAACCCACCCAAGATGGTGGTCCACCAAAATGGTGGTTGAAGTCCTCAGGAGTATCCTTTGCCACGAAATTGGATGACTAAGGGCAATAGAATTGATGGGAAAAAAAATTCACCCAAGATGGTGGTCAAGTCCTTGTAAAATACACTTGCCAAGAAATTGGATGACCTAAGTGATGAGACACCCGATTTCAAGTCCTCGTAGATCACACTTGCCAAGAAATTGGACGATCCAAGTGACAAGGCACCCGAGTGTTACACTTTATCATCAAAAGTGAATGAGGCACCTGACTATAAGTCCTCAGACCCGAAAATTTATACTTTCAACTTCAAAAGTAATCGAGGCACCTGACTATAAGTCCTCGAAAGTTATACTTTCAACTTCAAAAGTAATTAGGCACCTGACTATAAGTCCTCGAAAGTTACACTTTCAACTCTAAAAGTGATTGAGGCACCTGAGTATAAGCCCTCAACCCCGAAAAAAGTTACACTTTATCTTCAAAAGTGGTGAACGTTATGCTTTTTCCGACAAAAGCAAGATTTACTTTCTTTTATGAAAATTTGAACGTTATGCTTTTTTCGTTAAAAGCAATCTGATTATTAATAAAATGACAAACTTTCACTTATACTTGAATAATTTTTTTGATTTATGAAAAAAAAGAGTATGGATTCAATTGATTGGTTTGCGAGAAATTAAAAAAATATGTTTTTAAACAAAATTCATGTTTACTCTCGTATTATACATATTCTTGTCTTGGAGTATTAATTTGGATGACTTACGATTCAATGTTTGAATATTGGGTCTTAAGAAAGAATTCAAGTTAAAGACAATTAATAATGTTGAAGAAACTTTATTCTGATAATGAAAATATACATGCAAATGAGTCTTCTAAAACAGGAAATGAGAGACAACAAAAGTTCATGATCTAAAGGCCATGACATGTTGAATGGAAGAGGGGGCATAGCTAAAGCCTCCAAGTTGACAATGGCGGTATCCCGAGCCTTCGTATTTGAGGCTATCAGTTCCTAAAGACTTCAGACTTAGACATCCTCTCAACTAGAAGTAATCAAGAAGACTCTTGGAATCCCAATAACCCTAACAAGATTTCCGGATTCTAGGAGTGGAAGCACTAAAAAAGGCTCTCTGAATCATTGCTACCCTAACTGGAAGTGCAACGATATTCTAACTGGAAGTAAAGAGATCCAGCCTAGCACGGAAGGGAGACATATCAAGGCCCGTGGAGGATTGAGAAATGATCAACCTCACAACTAAGCCTATCTAAGTCCTCTGCTCGCAAAGAATAGAGAGAAAGACTATGCATTTCGAGAATAAGGCTCACAATAAGCCCTATGAATATATATCTGACCAAGTATACAGAGGAACCAAGAAGAGAAATGGAAAAATAAAAGAAGAGGCCAAAGTGTCCTAGGGTTCGACCCCTAAGGCTCGAACACCTAGGGAGGCTCTCCTCCCTTACCTTTGACTTCTCCTTGCTCGTTGATCAAGTTCCCGAAATGAAGCCGCCTAGGGTTCGACCCCCAGAGTTTGAACATCTAGGGGAAAGTTTTTCTTCATCTTTTCTTCACCACGATTGGAAGCACGCTCACTTGATGCCTCCTCGATGACTCCTCGATTTTAAAGAAGAGTAGATAGAAGATAGAAGATTTTCCATGATGTCCAAGGAGAGCTCCTCTAGAGGTTACCCCCTAGGGTTCGGCCACCTAGAGGTTCCCTCTCCTAGGACTTTGATCTTCGAGGCTTGGAAAATCGAGCTCTGCGAATTGTTCAAAAACTTGAAGCAAGACTTAAACAATTGGAATATTTTGCACAATCGCCCTACCAAAGGAGTGACTCACATGCAGGGGGAAAAGGCTTACTGATAGATGGCATAGGCATCCTTTAGAGTAGAGGTGAATTCCCCCCAAGAGGTGACGAATGTGCATGTAGAGGAGCACCAAAGTGAAATCAACATGATAGGAGCATCATGGTCCTGTTGAAAACGAATGTCCCTGCATAGCTGGATGCAACGAAGAATGTCAGTCCTCTCTTTAGTATATCCACATAATCAGCATTCCCAAGTATCTCGTCGGTCTAATACTGCCATTCCTGAGGGTGGTTAGATGAATCAGACAAGAAGTGACGGAGAATGCGATCGGAATGGGGAAGGTCATCCCAACCATCACAAGCCGCTGCATATAGAAACAAGCCTTCCTTCTCTGGCGGAGAAAAAATTATACGGTC
The DNA here is from genome assembly GCA_020205555.1 of Panax stipuleanatus. NCBI lineage: Eukaryota > Viridiplantae > Streptophyta > Magnoliopsida > Apiales > Araliaceae > Panax > Panax stipuleanatus. The sequence continues at coordinate 37,234 of JAINUT010002392.1, forward strand.
ATAAGTCTGGACTTGCTCCCAAAAGACGACGAAAAGATTAAAGAGGGGAGCCCTTCCCCAATCACTGAGGAACGGGGCCTCCTTGGCTATTTTCAGGTCTGCAGAATGTTCAACGAAGAGGGCCTGCAAGCAAGAAGAATTCAATATAAGGGCTCTAAAAGTGTGACGCCCCCAGAATAGGTCCAGTCAACCCAATCCATTCTGAGTCGCCAAATACATGGTACAGAATCCAAATACAAACTTTTATATCACACGGTCGTGCAAAATACGACAACACAACTGTGATTGTCAATACAAATATGTAAAAAATATTAACATTCAAACTAAGTCCTCATTACAATTGTTATCACACTATTAATTAGAAATAGTGAGGACTATCACTGCTCTAACTCGGACCATCACTCTGTTCTCCGACTAGTTCCTGCGACATTCTCATTTCCTGAAGAGGACAATAGATGAAAAGGATGAGCTCAACTAGCCCAGTAAAGAATATTATGACTAAGATAATGGCAAATAAATTATCGTTAGTCTTCAATAATTGAGATGAAATATTATTGACAACAAGTTTTAAATCAATCTTCACAGCGAAAATAACCATTCATTCGAAGAGTTAAGTAGAGAATGAAGTCTACTATCTTCTATGATTTAAAAGTTCATCATCAATATTTTATCCCTGTAACATCAATCAATATACATCTCAAATCAAATATTCATCTTTGCACTACGGGCCAAAGATATTCATTTGTATCATCAGTGGTCATGTTCATCTCAACACCTGTCCATCTTTGCACTACGACCAAAAATATTCATCAGGTAATCATTCATCTTTGCTCTACAAGCCAAAGATATTCAGTTATATCACCATTTAGAACTGAGAATGATGAAAAATAATATAAATAACGAATCCAATGAGATAAAAAACAAAGATTAAGGATTCGCATTTTAGTTTATCCAAGTTCAAAAATACTCCATAATAATACTTTGTGGATCAAAATTCAAGAATAGAGTTCAACACTTGGATCCAATCAAAGATAGAAACCTTGACAAGCAACTTGGACAAATAGAAGAAAATTTAATTTTTTCGTGAATAGTGCCGTATACATGAATAGTGTCGTATACATGAATAGTAACCCCGACGAAAAAAGTAAGAATTTCATAATAAAATTCATGCCAATATTTTAGTATAATGATATTGAAAATAATAACATCATTTATGAAAGAATATAACATCCCTTACCTCAAAAGAATAGTACTTCTGACTTGAATATCGGATATAATACCGAAGAAAATTTGCACTGAATAATAACACTCAAAATATCTAAATACTCACAAAAATACGCTTGATATTATAGAGAGAGAAAACTTCTGATTCTGGTGTGATTTTCAATTCTAACCTAAGCACTCTATTTATAGGAAAAACTTAGGATGCCAAAATAAACTTTTGAAACCACGGAGCACACTTGTTTTGATTTTTTTTTCTCTGGCTGCTTTCAATAGTCAAAAATCAGAATTTTTTCAACAAAGAAACAAAAGTGGGGCCCACCCATGTTTTTAATAAAAATATTTATTTTCAAAACTTCAATAATTCATAATAAATAGCATCTTTATCAGAAAAATACAAATTTTATGTCCATTTTATAGGAAATTTAAGTATCTACAACTTTGTAGAAGAAAGTTTTTTCAAAATCCCAACCGAAAATAGCTGAAATTCATAAACGGATGATTTTCCACACCAAAATACTGATAAAAACACTTTAGCACTAATTCTTTCTTTTATATTCGTAAAATAAATTTTTTTTATCATATAAATTAATAATTAATTATTTATAAATAATATTACAGAACTACAATATTGATAACCAGGTCGTTCTCAGGAAAGAGGGGGCCTTACGATAAGAATTTCTCCTTACTGGCGTGCAATTAAATAACCCCTTCTAGACAGGACTTCCTTAGACATTGTCAATAATGCTATCTAATAATATTATTCAAAAAATATGAATTATTAATTTGATAATGTGAAATACTGTGTAGTGACAATTATTGAATCAATAATACAAAATATCAATGGTAGCAATTATTGAATCAATCATATAAAATATCAACGTAGCAATTATTGATATAAAATATCAACGTAGCAATTATTGAACCAATAAAATATCATGCAATTATTGAATCAATAATATAAAATATTGAACAGTAATTACTGTAACAATTATTGAGTAAGTGACTTCTTACGTAAGAACCAATAATTCAAAATACTGTGCAATACCATGTGCTACTGTGCACAACGCGTATTACTGTATTTTTATCACCGGGTATTTCAACAGTTTAACCGTTATTTATAAAAAAGTTATTTCTGTCGCTTTCTATATCCGATAATTATTCTGTTGTGGGGCCCACAAATAGCTGCGCCGTCATACGAATATTCTCCGACAACAAGAATATTCCACGATCAAACGAATATTCCCCGACAACAATGAATATTTTATAACCACTTGCTCATTTTAAAATATTTGCACATTTCACCCATAACTTTTCACATTTATCAAATCAACACCTTACTATTTTGAAATAATATATAAAGAAAATTAAATCTTTATTCATAAAATTCGGGGTCTTACAAAAAGAGCAAGAAAAATATTTGAACTTGAAGTGCTTACCATAGCAAAGAAGGAAGTCTAAGATTCAAGCCTAAAAGCACCTGGAAAGAAGAAGATACAGTGTTAGAAAAAGTCAGAAATCACAAATACGCAAGAATTTTTTTTCAAAACTTTTCGAAAAAAAAAACTTTGAATGGCTAAAAATCGTTCTTCGGAGCCCTTTTTGGGCAATTTCAGGTATGTGTTATGGCCGAAGGTGATAATGTTTGAAGGTCTCATCGTTAGCTTCGTTTTGATATATTATGGGCCCCGAAACTCAAAACGAGTCAAAAGTTATGGCCAAAATAGTGATCGCTCCTCCCAGACTTCATTTTTTTTCATTTATTTGAAGATTTCTCCATAGGGTTCGCCCCCAGGGTTCGGCCATTGAAGTTGGTCCTGCTGCAGAAAATTTTGGTCCTTTGCGCTTTTGCCCAAAAACATCAATCTTTCTTTATGATCCGAGGGAAAAAACCAAGATATAATCAAGGTAATAGGGCTCGGAAGACAAAAGAAAGATTGGAAGTACTTAAAAGGAGGAGCAAGAAGAAAACACAAACAAAAGAGAAGTCATTCGAAAAAAAATAATAAAATTATTATTATTTTTTGGTTCGGCCCCTATAGGGTTCGGCCCCCCATAGGGTTCGGCCCCTATAGGGTTGTTCCCTCTATTCTTTAGAGGTTCTGTTGCTCCACAAATCAATTGCTTGGAACAAATGTTTCTTTGCCGCGAAAATTAGCCTTTCTTTGATGAATTCCGTGGGAAAAAATTAACCAAGATATGATCAAGGTGATGGGGCTCAGAAACAAAGAAAGACTACAATAGCCTGAAACAGAAATGAGAAATAGAGGAAACAAGTCAAGAGAAATCCGAAAAAAATATGCAAGTAAGCAAATTGAAAAGCGAAGACAAGAAGAAGGAATGGAGCACCAAGGGTTCGGGTCCCCCATAGGGTTCAGCCCTATAGGGTTCAACCCCTAGGGTTCGACCCTATAGGGAGGAATCCTCTTTGTTACCTCTCGCTCGGATTGAAGAACGTCTCCTTGCTGCTCCCTTGACGATGATCTTCCTGGCTCGTAGGAAGAAATCAGAAAATCCAAAATGAAGCAAAAAAAAAGTGAAGCTTGAATGGCTTGGAAGATACATATATATGAATACCTATATATGTTCTCAAGAATGCTTACACCAGAAAAAGAAGCAGTCACCAATTAAGGGAAGGCTTCAATCTGATTTCCAAAAGATAAGTAGATTTGATCTTGCTTCTAAATAGAAATATATATAAACATATTATTAAATATATATATATATATATATATATATATATATATATTTGATTTTATTCCAATCAAGAAAAATTTCGAAATTTGATTTTTTCCTTCTTAAATGATAATGATGAGGAAAGATTTTGTTTCCAAAATAAAACGAAAAAAGATTTTATTTTATTTCTAAATAGAAATATATATAAACATGTTATTAAATATATATATATATATATATATATATATATATATATTTGAATTTATTCCCAATCAAGGGAAATTTCAAAATTTGATTTTTCCTTCTTAAATGATAATGATGAGGAAAGATCTTGTTTTCAAAATAAAACGAAAAATGATTTTATTTTATTTCTAAATAGAAATATATATAAATATGTTATTAAATATATATATATATATATATATATATATATATTTGATTTTATTCCCAATCAAGGGAAATTTTGAAATTTGAATTTTTCCTTCTTAAATGATAATGATGAGGAAAGATCTTGTTTTCAAAATAAAACGAAAAAAGATTTAATTTTATTTCTAAATAGAAATATATATAAACATGTTATTAAAAATATATATATATATATATTTGATTTTATTCCCAATCAAGGGAAATTTCAAAATTTGATTTTTTCCTTCTTAAATGATAATGATGAGGAAAGATCTTGTTTCCAAAATAAAACGAATTTTTTTTTTATTTTATTTCTAAAATAAAATAAGATTTTATTTGAAAATATTTTATTTGATTCCTAAATAAAAAGGAAAGATTTGATTTATCAAAAATAAAGATTCTGTTAGATTGAAATTTATTTGGTAATATTTGATGTTCTTCCTTTAATTTTCAAGAAAAAAATAAGGAAACAAACATTGGGCAAGTTATATATGAAGATTTGTAGAAGATTTCTCAATATGTCCAAAGAAGAGCCCTGCTAGGTTTTGCTTCCCTAGGGTTCAACCCTATGAGTGTGACTCCCTAGAGGTTCTCTCTTCTAAGACCCCTTATCTTCAAAGACCTATAAAGTGGAGTCCCACAAAATCATTCAAAAGCCTGAAGTATTCTTGTACGATCGTCTCTTTGAAAACGCGACTCTCGCACAGGAGTCAAATGTGAGCCCAAGTGCAAATTAGGGTTCACATGCCTTAATTGAATTAAATATACAATTAGGGTTCCACAACCTCCTTAAATGTAAAAATTAGGATTCATACACCTAATTAAATGAAGACGAAAAAGCAGAAAATAAATGTGCTAGACCCGAGAGAAGCCTCCACGTGTCCCGAGACAGAAGACTAGTGGAGGCGGCTCGTTTTGAAAATTGATTGTGGGATTGGATTGGCGGCTAGAAGGACAGGGCGATCTGGGCATTACTCTGGTGATTAAAGGGTATTTCTGAAATTTTTCTGAAGGCATGTGCCTGGCACATGACCACTTTCCAGAAAACCCTATAAATACCCCTTCCATTCCATTGGGAAGGGGATCTCGGTTGAAACTCTGGACCTCCCGCTGGACCTCTCTTCAGACGCAAGACTTGGACTCTTGGAAGATTGAAGGACTTGGACATCCTCTCAACCAAAAGCACTCGAGAAGACTCTTGGAATCCCAATAATCCTAACACGGTTTTCGAATTCTAGGAGTGGAAGGACTCGAGAAAAAGGTTCTTGGAATTTCAATAACCCTAATACGGTTTCCGAATTCTAGGGGTTCTGCCACGCGTCATTGGAGTAATCGCCCACATGTCCTTCTCCCCTCTTCAATCAATCAATCAATTCCGTGCTTTTCGTGGATTTCTCTCCTCCTCAGTCAACACGAAACCCTAACCCTAGCAAGGTACGATTTCCTTGCCCACGGTATATATTTGGTCGATCTTTTAACACATAATCATGTCTCAAAAGTTTGTTAAGAGCATCTTTTTCTCTTTTGAAGTTTGTTCTATTAACTTCCTGAAGACGTACGTACAACAGATATATGAACAAAAGCAAACGGATGTTTCTTGCTTCCAAATTTTTTTTATTGCGGTATGCATGAGCATGCTTCATGAGAACTATCTATGTATGTATCACTGGTACGTGTCTGGCTTTTTTGAATAAGGAATTGCAGATTCTATCCCAACATGTTAACCAAAGCTATCTATACTTGCCACATAAACAAATTCCACCAAACTTATTATGTATATTTAATTTGGATTTTTTTAAGCCTATGAAATTTTGACATTTATAAATAAATAAAATATATATTGATATTTTTTTCAAAAAATTATAAGAGTGTACTTTTATTCCGGATATAAGAGTCATTTTTATTGATGCAAGTTAATTTGTAATATATATAGGCAAATTCATAAATTTATTGCTCTTCTTATTTTTTTAGTATCTGAATATCAATTTTTACTATTTCTCTTCACTATACTTTGTGTACTATAAATAAGGCTATAATCGAACCAAACAGTTCGATTCGTCCTCGACTCAAAAAATTACGACCGAAACTCGGATTCGTTAATAATATGATCCAAATTTGAGCGTAAAAAATAGTTCAAAAAAAATATAGGAATAAAATCTGAGTAAGGTTATACTCTACTAGTTTAAGATTTAAACTACTCAAATTCTTGATTGTAATTCGATACATACTCGATTTACTTCATACATTCTCTTATAATATATACAAAATTAAATTAAATTAGGATAATTAATTATTATTATTATTATCATTATTATTTATTTTGTTTTAATTTTAATTGTGATTTTATATAAAGTTTAATAGTAAATATATTTTATTATTTTTAAGTAAAATAACAAATTCAATTTATAATTATATTTATTATAAAGCTAGTTATTATGTGAAAACTTGAATTCAAGTTTGAATTTGAAGCTCGTGAATAGTTTGAATATAATTCGATCCGAATCAGATCGAATTCGAGTAATAAATATTTGAATTGAGTTGAATCTGAGTAAAATTTTGAAATACAATTCGAATTCGAGTCGAATTCGAATATGAATTTAACGTTTCAAATTGAATTCGAGCACACAATAAAAACCAGTCTTTTGTTTAAGACATTCCGGGATCACTCTCAAATTAGCTTTTCAAATCAAAAGGATTTCCCTTTCTTCATCAAATTTGTTTCCATTTCATTCATTTTCGCCAAATCAAAACCAAATCAATTCGTTCCTCAAAAAGTGAGCATGGGAGAGCTTCTCAACATCGAACCTCTAAAACTCTAATTCCCATGTAAGTTTCACCGTGATGTCATCGCCGATCTAGTTTTTAATTTTTTAAAGGAGATAACAAAGATTTACCGACGGAGGAGAAAAACAAATCAGAGGCGAAAGAGGTGAAGACGCGAACAGGATGCAACTGGAAGTGAAGAAAAGTCAGAGATTTTAATGTTTTAATTTTATTAGGGATACAAGAATTTTGTCAGATTGAAGAAATTATTTTTGTCAAATGAAAAGACAACCTTCGGTGGCTGAAAGTAGTGGTGCACAAATAGTTTGAGGCCTGCGGTCCGGCCTAGTCAAGGCCTGGGCTAGTTCGGCCCGACGTGCAAGGTTGGAATCAGACCATAAATTATTGTTCGGCCTGATATTTTCATTTCACTTTTTGATGTTTTCACACGTAAAATCTATATATTAATTAATAAAAATTTGACACATAAGCAAATGTGTAGACTCTATGTGTGAAAATATAAAAAAATAATATGAAAATATCAATTTTTTTTGTAATATTAAAGATGTTATTTTTGTCTCAAAAAAAATAACTTTCGGTCAAATATACCTCTATATGGTTTGAAGATATATATATTTTTTACCGATTTAAATACAAATAAACTTTTATCAAATAATACAAATTTCTTACTATTAAAAAATATTAAGCCATAAACAAACATCATCTTACAAATAAGCCCGTGAGTAAATTCTTTAGAGAAGTGACGAATTTTAACGCCAATATCCGACTCCCGCGGAAATTTATTAAATTAGCGCGCGAAAATTAATTTATTCCCGGTATTCTTGAGACTATCCTCGTCTACTCTTAAATTGTTCGGGGCTCCCCTCTTTCACTCTCTAAAACCCTACCTCTGCAATTCAAGTCGGCGGCCATGGTTAATTCAGCGAGAGTATCAGCCAGAAGGAGGACCCAAGCTCCAATTTCTCTCTCCTCCAATACTCTATCATCCCCAAAGAGGAGATCCAAATCAAAGCCAGATTACGGCGATTCTTGCTGCGAGGAATGTGGGTCCGGCGAACATGCGGCGGAGTTACTTTTATGTGACCAATGTGACCGAGGCTTCCATTTATTCTGCCTCAGACCCATCCTTGTCTCTGTCCCCAAAGGCTCATGGTTTTGTCCTCATTGCTCCGATCAAAAGAAGAAACCCTCAAGTATGTTCATTTCACCTCATTAAATTACTTCATGCATGTATATTTGGAGATATGTTCATGGGTTCTTTTAATCTCCTTCATTTCTGAATGCTAATTAGTCAATGACAAATCCCCAATTGAGTTTTTGTTTTATATCTCATTAGTACTTCTTCTACTCTAATATTAGAGATGATTTCTGAATTTTTAAGTCAATTAGAAAAATTTAGTAGTTCAATATTTATATGAATTCATTTATGTTTTGAAAGAAACCAATATGATAATCAATAATATTTTTTAGCTAGTTCACAATAGTTGTTTTCTTTGAACTAAAATTAGATAAATCCCTCTCGATTTTAATCTTGTAAATTGACTTAAGAAATTAAAATGTATCTCTAATCTTGTAGTGTTAGATTCCTCCATATGAGTGAATAAGCTCAAACAGAGAAGAAGCTTAAGAATGAAGCTCAATATTATATCTCTGAAAAACTTAACGTATCATTACAATGTATCAGTATTTATAATATTACGTTTGTTGCTTACTACTCAACCAACTTCTAACTCTAGTTTACAAGGTCTAGTAATAAACTATAAGTATAGTAAAGTAATGTTAACCGTAGTTAACATTCTGTTACATGGTTGTGCTATACTACCTTGCTCTTTCATCATGGTCCTGCTTATTCCTGGCAGCTGTCATTAAGAGTGCATTTGCTATCTTGCATTGCAGCACTATAGCTGGTTGTGTTGTTCTTGACACAATTCCCACATATGCAACTGGACTACACACGTGCACCTGCATGTGCAATGTGTGTCATGCCACTAGTATCTTCAGCTGAATTGATCACCATATTAGCTCTATTACTCCCCCCACAAGTTGGATGGGCACAAGTGTTAAAATTGTACGATCCATCCCACATCAATTCATCATCACTGGTCCAATAAGCATGTTAGACCACCTCCTTATCTAAAAAGTTAACCTATTAGGTTGAAGTTCCATCATACTTATTATTCCATCTCCACTCTTGAATTTATTTGATGTGGGATTCATGGAAAATATCCAACAATCTCCACCTTTCACTTGAATACCCATCACAAGTAGTCACAATTGAACACACTTTATTTTCACTTGAATACCCATCACTAGTAGTCACCACCATTGAACACACTTTCTTTGAGTCCTTCAAGAGCCCTTCTTGACTCTAATACTACTCTACCACGCCCGAGGCAAACGTGGGAGTACAACCTTGGTCTTTGTTAGCCCTTTACCCTGAGCAACTTTCCTAGAACCATCTTGAGCCCACTTCACCCGACTCGAATCATACTTCAATCCCAAATCAATTATACTTGGGCCCATCAAACAATGAGCTCTGATATCACTTTGTTGAAATTGTACGATCCATCCCATATCAATTCATCACCAATGCAGCGCATACCTGTGTAGACTGGCCCAATAAGCATGTTGGACCATTTCCTTATCTAAAAGGTTAACCTATTAGGTTGAGGCTCCATCATATTTATTAACCTATCTACACTCTTGATTTTATTCGGATTTATGTGAAATATCCCAACAACAAGGATTGTGCAACTCCAACTTGGAAGCTAAGAACCAATGGGGTACCTTGCCTAAAGCTTTAGTGAAAGATCAATTAGTTGATCCTTAGAAGCAATTTTGACATGAGAAATAACCCTAGCTTGCACCTTCTCCCTTACAAAATGATTCAATTTTAATATATTTGGTCCTTGCATGATAAACTGGATTCTCACTAATGTCTATCGTTTCTTTGTTATCGCAATGAAAAGAAGTAGAACCATTAACTGGCATTTGGAGATCTTTTAACAAGCTAAAAAACCACAAAACTTCACAGTGGTGGCTAGAGCTCTATATTCAGCCTTTGCAATACTTCTAGATGTGATAGACTGTTTCTTGGATTGCCAAGAAATGAGAGACGGACCCAATAGATGACAAAACCCTGTAACTGATCTACGAGAGATGGGTCAATTACCCCAATCATTATTACAATATCCAGTCAGCACAAGATTATTGTTGGAAGGAAAGAACAAACCTTGACCTACGGTGCATTTAAGATATCTTAACACCCTAGTAGTTGCAACAATATGTTTTTCCCTTGGCTATTGGATGAATTGACTAAGCAATTGAACTGAATAGCTAATGTCAAGTTTGGAAAAAGTCAAATATAATAGTTTTTTAATCCAGCTTCTATAGATAGAAGGATTTGGAAGTAAAGCTCATGAGGCTACTTATCATGTAACTTAGTATGCTGATTCAATGGAATTGTAAAGGGGTTTTGCATCCACCATATTAGCTGAAGCCAAGAAATCAAGAATGAACTTTCTCTGGCTTAGGAAAATACCATGTTTGTCTATAACAATTTCAAATCCCAAGTAATACATTACTTGATTTCTTCTAAATCTTTGATGCTGACTTTTGTATCAAGCATGTGTTTTAAAGCTTGAACTTGAATAGAATCATCACCTGTAACTAAGATATCATCCACATACACAACTACAATTGTAAACATAGATCCATTCTTGAGTGTGAAGAGAGAACAATTAGCTAAAGACTATGTATAACCAGTTTCTAGCAAACTAGTAGCGAGCTTGGCAAACCACTACATATAAAGGGATTTCTGTAGCTTACAAAAAAGATGTGATGATTGAGCTGGAACTATATAACCCTGAGGAAGGTCCATGTACACTTCTTCAAGTAAATCTCCATATAAAAAAGCATTGTTCACATCCGTTTGGTGAACTGGCCAGTGTTTAGCAGCAATTATTGCTAAAAGACATTTAATTGTTACCATGTTGGCTATTGGAGAAAATGTGTCATGGTAATCAATTCCCTATATTTGGATATAGCCTTTGGAAACAAGTCTTGCTTTGTATCTTTCAATGTCACCATTTACGAGATATTTAATCTTATAGACCCACTTGTAGCCAACTGTACTTTTTCCTTTAGGGAGTTCAACTAATTCCCAGGTATTATTAACCTCTAGAGCATGAAGAATGACATAAGCATGAGGGGGTCAAAATTTTATGACTCAAGCTCCAGAGGTTCAACAAATAGTTTCTAGTGTGCTGAATTCAATTTAAGGATGCTTACATTGGAGCTCAAGTTAAGCCATCAAGATTGTGTTCGTTTGTGCCGCCTAATTTGCTTCAAGGTTATGTTCCAGTTCATGGGAAGATTACAAGCTTATGTCCGACATTATGAATATCCAAGCATGGATGGTTGCTTACAATCTATCACGCAACAACACGAGGTTGGAATGCATGGAACAAGCGAATTGGGTTCAAGTTACACTGCTATTGAGTTGACTTCTAAGTTCGTGATTAGGATGCAAGTGAGCATACAACCCAGGAAACAAAGAAGATGAAAATGTTGAAAATTGGGACCTCGCCCCGGCGAGCTCATCAAGGCCATTGAACTCGCCCCAGCGAGTTGGTCTCTGTTAGACTTTGCCCCAGCAAGCTCTGAAGCCGCCTCGACCAACTTCCCTCTGCCATCTTCGCCCCGACGAGCTCCTTCAACACAATGAACTCGCCCTTGCGAGTTGGTCAAATTTCAGTTAACTCGTTTTGACAGATTTGGACGCGGATTTCCTTTGTGAATTAGATATTTTTAGTATCTTTTCACAATTCTATTGTAACTAGGATGTTATTAGATTGGATTTGTTTTCTATATTAGTTTGTTAGCTAGGAATTGGATTTCCATTCAAATTGTCTATTCGTTAGGGTTTTATTCTATTAGTATAAATAGGATATATAGCTGATGCTTTAGAGAGACAACTTTTGATTAATAAAATTACTTTGTGAGATTTTCTCATCTTTTGGTTCTTTAAGAATTCTTAGATTAGTTCTTAGTTTTCTTAAGATTCATTATTGACTTATCATACAACAATACATAGTTGTGTGTGGCATCTTCTACCGCATCAATTGTCGATTGTACCTAGATTACCGCTTACATATAAGCGAGGGGTCAACGTGTCGTTGGTGTGTATTTAACGCATACTTCCTAAACGCGAGCAATTGTACCAAGATTACCTTCTATATGTAGGCGAGGGGTTAAGGTTTGTGAGTAATTCATCTTACAACTTTGCTAGAAACGATCCGGGCGACGATCACTTTACGCAAGCGTGCCGTGGAGTCTATCAATGAAGCTCTTTATTCATGGTTGTGATCAATTAGGATCTTTGGCTGCTTTATCAAAGTAAGCTGGTTCTTTCACATGGGATAGATTGGCTATGAACTTTTGATGAGAAGGAAATGAAGTATAAGAAATATAGTTTGCACGAGCATATTTAGAAGGGGAAAGAGATACCTGAGATCCCTGAGAAGAAACAAATGATAACAAGTTGACAGGTTTTCGAGATACATCATAGTCCTTCCACCACTGTGGTTTTATTTTAGTTCTAGTAGAAAGTCTAGTTTGCACAGAAGGAGTACTATCAGTTGGAATAACAATGGAATGCTCAGGAGAATTATGTGAAGGAGACTGAGGCAATGAAACTGCAGATGTAGGAGTAATAGATGTATTGATATTATTAGATGGCTGAGTTGAATTGGATTGAGCTGGATGAGACTCAAGTAGTAAATTGTCATGATCTGAAGGCTGAGTTGAAGGACATTCTGGATAAGATGTAAAACTATCAATCCAAGGTAAGATATCATGAAAATCACAGACAGAATTTGCGGTGGATTTGGAAGTGAGAAAAGGAAAAGTAGTTTCATGAAATTTAACATGTCTAGTAACAAAAAATTTCCTAGTTTGTAAGTCAAGAATCTTGTAGCCTTTCTGACCTCTAGGATATCCTATACACTCCTCTTGTAGCTCTAGGAGCAAATTTGTCTATTGGATGCACAAAAGAATAAGCTAGACAACCAAAAACTCTGAAATCATCATATTTACGGGGATGGCCTAACAACAGTTCATGAGGACTTTTATATTGAAGAACAGGAGTTGACAACTTGTTAATGACAAAGGTAGCTGCAAGAACAAATTCTCCCCAGAAATACAAAGGCAAACCAGATTGAAATCTTAAGCTTCTTGCCATTTCTAGCAAGTGTCTATGTTTCCTTTCAACCATAGCATTTTGTTGTGGTGTGTGAACACAAGAACTTTGATGTAGTATACCATGGGAAGATAGAAAAGGAGATAAATCCTTATTGAAAATTCTGTTCCATTGTCACTTTAAACATTTTAATTTGTTTATCAAACTGTTTTTTGACATAGGAGATGAAGTCTAGAAGGACATTAAAAACATGTTGTTTTGTTGGTATGACAAAAGGTCCATGTGGCCCTAGAATGATCATCAACCACAGTTAAGAAATACTTGCAACCATGTGTGGATGTATTATATGGTCCCCACAAATCAATGTGTATCAGATCAAAAATACAAGAAGCATAGCTAGAACTGTTATTGAATGGCAAATTACATTGTTTTGCAATAGGACAAATGGGACAAAGCTTATTACAAGAAGAATCAATGTCTGATGTAACATCAATTTTATTTAAGACAGATTGAGAAGTATGCCTTAGTCTCATGTGCCACACTGCACTCATCCTAGATCTAAAAACAGAATTGGCATTGGCATGATTGAAACTAAAACCTTAACCGCAATTGGATGCACTAAGCTGTAAATGGTAAAGTCCTTCATACTCCTTACAAACTGCCAGGACTCTCTTCTGGTTCTGGTCCAGAAAAATACACTTGTCAGGATAAAGGGAAACTGAACATGTAGAATCTCTGGTCAATGTGCTAATAGATAACAGGTTGTAGTTGAAAGAAGGCACTAAGAGCACATTGTGTAACATCAAATTAGGATTTAACTTTATTGAACTAGTCTGAGTAATTTTCACAGTATTTCCAGTAGGCAAGGAAATATGCAAGGGATATCTCAGGTTATAGACATTAGGCATAACTCCCAAATTATTGCACATATGGTCTGTTGCTCCTGTATCTATGATCCCAGTGTTATGAGATACATGAGATAATGAAGAAAACATAGAGGCTGTACCTGTTATATGAAGATGATCTCAGGAGATTTCATACCCTTGTTAGCAAACATCATTTGCATCATATGATTAACTTGTGTCAACTTAGATTGCAATAGATCCATCTGGGAGGTATCATGTGAGGCACCATGTTGCGTATTTGTCATGTAACCAGTTTCAACACTTGTCTGCATAAGCTTTAGGAGTTGTCCTGAAATTATAGTTTCCAGTTCGAGTTTTCACTTTCTTTTTGCCTTTCTTTGGAGGGTATCCATACAGTTTGAAGCAAGTGTCTTTGATATGATTCTCTCCATTACAATATGAACACTTCATTGGCTGTTTAGAGACTGAATTCTGATTGCTATTACTGGGTGAGCTACTTGAAGTGTTTCCTTGATTAAACTGAGAAGTACCATATTGTGAATGACCAGATGGTGTAAAGCTCTTTTAATGAGATTATACAGGAGTAAATTTTGCATTTATCTCTGTAGCTGCTAGACTGGCACCATCTGAATGAGAAGGCATATAGCCTTGTCTTTGTTTCTCATCCTGTTTTACCAAGGAAAATGCTTGAGTTACAGATAGTAATAGATCCATCATTAATATCTGACCTCTAGTTGTAGCATAGCTATCATGAAGACCCATGAGGAATGTATGAGTTTTCTCCCCTGCTCTCTTTCTTCTTGGACCTTATGAGCCCCACACACACAATTCGCAGTAGGTTCCAAAACTCCATATTCATCCCGCAAACTCTTAAGCCTATGAAAATAAATCTCCACAGACCTATTCTCCTGCTCAAGTGTATGGATGTCTTTAAGCAATTGATAGATTCTGTGTCCATTGACACCAGAAAATCTCTCTTGAAGTTCATTCCAAACTTCAGCAGCTGAGTTTGCAAAATTCATTCCATCACTGATTTCTCTGAAACTGTATTTAAGATCCAGGTAATCACCATGTCATTCACTCTATTATACTGAGGTATCAAAGATGAGTTTTCTGCAGGTTTAGGAAATAAGCCATTAACAAGCACCAACTTATTTTTGGCAGATAAAGCTATTTGCATGGACCTCTTCCATGGACCAAAATTTTCTGTGCCGGTGAGCTTCTTAGCAATTAGAATTAATCCAGGGTGGTCATTGTTATGCAAATAGAGTGGATGAGAATTGGTTTCGAGTGATGATGAATCAAAATATTAGGGTTAGATTCATAATTTTGAGGTTGTGAACTAGATGTAGGAATAACAGGTGAACTGTTCACTACTACATTAGCATAGCTAGTCTTATTGTAATGATAAGCCATGAATATGAACACTTAATGAGAATTAAAAGTCTGAATTATCAGAAATTTGCAGCAAAACCAAGCACGAAGATAGAATAAGAACATCCAATTTTTAACTATAACAAAAATGAAAGCAGGAAATATAGTAGATCAGGAGAGTACGAACTTGAATTGATTGAGGAAAAGATGAGAAGATCTCAGCTCTGATACCATGTTAGATTCCTCCATATGAGTGAATAAGCTCAAACAGAGAAGAAGCTTAAGAATGAAGCTCAATATTATGTCTCAGAAAAACTGAATGTATCTTTACAAGGTATCAGTATTTATACAATTACATTTGTTGCTTACTACTCAACCAACTTCTAACTCTAGTTTACACGGTCTAGTAATAAACTGTAACTATAGTAAAGTAATGTTAACCGTAGTTAACATTCTGTTACATTGGTTGTGCTATACTACATTGCTCCTTCATCATGGTCCTGCTTATTCCTGGTAGCTGTCATTAAGAGTGCATTTGCTATATTGCATCTCAGCACTATAGCTGGTGCTGTTGTTCTTGACACAATTCCCACATGTGCAGCTGGACTACACATGTACACCTGCATGTGCAATGTGTGCCATGCCACTGGTATCTCCAGCTGAATTGATCACCATATTAGCTCTATTATATAACTTATAAGGAAGTTAGTATAATTTTGGGTAAGTTTGTCAATTTCGCATTAACAACAATAAGAGTGTGCCTGGCTGACTTTAATTGAATAGTGAAGGAAAAATTTAATGTGAAATCCTTTTGTGTATCTTCAAATCCATTCTAGCCAAAAGGGGAACTTCAATTTTTTAAATGACCCTAAGGAAAAAGAATAGGACTTGGTTGTTCTATCTAATTTGTTCGGAGTTAATTTCATTTCTCTTTATTTTGCAGGTTTTCCTTTGATTCAAACTAAAATTGTTGACTTCTTCCGCATTCAAAGGTGTTCACAATTAACAGAAAAACCTTGCCAAGGTAAAAGGGCACCTCAACCTGTAGTTCTAATCATCTGACTTCTTTATGGCTGAAACAGATTGTTTTGCAACTTTAATTACTGTAGATTGTAAGAAGAAGCGTAGGCGCACAAGTATATATTTAAATCAAAGAAAAAGAGGAATTGTTGCCATTCAATCCAAGTGAGGATCCTGCAAGGAGATTAGAGCAAATGGCATCACTTGCCACAGCACTGACTGCACCTGGTGCAGATTTCAGTAATGAGCTTACTTATATTCCTGGAATGGCCCCAAGGTCAGCCAATTGTGCTACTCATGAGCGTGAAGGAATGCAGGTACGGTAAACTCTCGAGTGAAATTCTTTTTAGCTTTTAATTCTTGTGGTTATGTTTGTTTTGCAAAGGATTATAATTATGGGATTATAATCTAAGACTATTAATGCTAGGATTAAATAATCCTAGTCACATATTTGTTTTTTATGGGATTATTCATGGGATAACTTAAAATAATCTCATGTTATGTTTGTTTTTTCCAGGATTAATTAAAGGATTGAATTAAAAAATATCGTTTGGACTATTATACCCTTACCAATAATAACATATTTTAAACTATAATTTAAATTTATTTATACATCAAAAAATAATAAAAAATTAATTAAAATCTTTTAAATAAGTAGTTATATTATTCAATAAATATTATTTTTTTTGAGAGGGAGGCGGAGGCGGAGGTGGGGGCGCGGTGGAGTGGGGGTGGGGTGGGGTGGGGAGTATATACATAATCAATAAATAATATTTTTTCGAGGGGGTAGGGTGGAGGGGTGTGACGGGGGCTGTGGTTGGGAGGGGGGGGGAGGTGGGTGGGACGGCGTGGGGTGGGAGTATATACATAATAGTAAAATATTATTTTTTTAATTTTTGTGGGTTGGGGTGGGGGGTGAGGGTGGGTTAGGGGGGCTGGGGCGCTTGCTGGGGGCTGGGGGGAGGGGTGCGGGGGTGTATAATATAATCAGTAAATATATTTTTTTTAATTTTTGTGGTGTGGGGTGGGGTGGGGTGGGATGGGGTGGGGTAGGGTGGGTGTATATATAATCAATAAATATTATTTTTAAAATTTTTGTGGTATGGGGTGGGGTAGGGTGGGGTGGTGGGGTGGGGTGGGGTGGGTGGGGGTGGGGTGAGGTGGGGTGGGCGTGGGTGGTGGGGCAGGTGGTGACGTTGAAGGGCCGTGGACGTGGACTGGGGGGGGGGTGTAGTACATAATCAATAATAATTATATTTTTGGGTGAGTGGGGCGGTGGGAGGCGGGGGGTGGTGTGCGAAGGTGGGGGGTGTACATAATCAATAATATTATTTTTAATAAAATAGAGTGATTGATATACGGATGGTAAAATAGATATAGAAAAGATTTAGGGGGTAATTTTGTTTAACAATTTTTAATTTCAAATGGTAGGGATATAATACTAGGTAGGAGATAGTAGTAGAAATAATTCTCATATCCTAAGTATTTAATATCCAGGACTAATAGTCTCAAGCTCAAATTTAAAAACAAACAAGTCACGGGATTAATAATCTTATCCTAAGTGTAATACTTGCAAACAACATAGTCTTGAAGTATTACTCGAAAATAAACATGTTCATGTCAGTCACTTTAACAAAGAATATAAAATAGTGTAAAAATTTCATCGAAGTTGGACCATTGCATGATAGACCATTCTATAGTGGGTCATATCAAACTACGGAGGATCAGTAACTGTTCACATAAATATAGCTCGAGTGATATAATTTTGTAAAAATATATTAAGAAGAAAAAAGGACAAGCAATTTGGAACGAGGAGTTGAGTTAATTGATGTATGAAGTTTTTAATAGTAAAAGTTGTCTTTTTATGGTGTGTTGATGCTTATTAACTGAACCTAGCATTGTGGTGCTATCCGCCATGCAATTTTCTGACATTATCCCACATACACGGGATGCAATCTGTATATGTATTGCCAACCACCATAGTTGATTCATATTCAAATACTGTACCATAAGTTAGTTCGGTCTTGAATCTTGAGTCTGCAGTTCTAATTTATTCGGATCACTACATATCAGGTTTTATCCAAAGAGGATACTGACACCCTAAATCTTTGCAAGAGCATGATGGAGAGAGGGGAATGCCCACCTCTCATGGTTGTTTTTGACCCCCTAGAAGGGTGAGTGGAAAGTTTATTACATTTTCATAAGCTATATCATTTTCTACTCTCATAATATATTTTTTCAGAAGGCGAACTTGTGTGTTTGTTTGTGCAGATTCACTGTAGAGGCAGATAAGTTCATAAAAGATCTAACTATAATCACAGAATATGTTGGTGATGTTGATTATGTAAGCAAGCGAGAAAATGACGATGGAGATAGCATGATGACCCTTATTTCTGCTGCGGATCCTTTGAAAAGTCTAGTGATCTGTCCTGATAAGCGCAGTAACATTGCACGCTTCATTAACGGCATCAATAACCACACGGCGTGAGTACCTCCACCATTCCTTTTTCTCAAGTGAATTTTAGTGTTGAGATGTGATGTGATACTGACATATAATTTGTTTTGATTCAGGGGTGGGAAAAAGAAGCAGAATGTAAAATGTGTGAGGTTTGATGTCAAGGGTGAGTCTCGGGTTTTACTGATTGCAAGCAGACATATCCAAAGGGGAGAGGTTGTACTATGATTACAATGGATATGAGCATGAGTACCCAACTCAGCATTTTGTTTGACCTCTTTTTGCTTTCAACCAAAACATTTGGCAACTACACAATGCTAATTTTGTAGCATCTCAATATAAATTTATCCATTCATTTATGTACAACTAAACTATTTCTTTTTAATCATTTCATTGTAGACGGAAGAAAATGAGTTTTTGGACAAAGTTTTATAATCTCATGTTG
>JAINUT010002393.1:0-100746 GCA_020205555.1 Panax stipuleanatus
TTTGAGGTAGAGACATCTAAAACTTTGAAGAGAGAGAAAGTTAATACTATTTAAGGGAGGGAAGGTGAAAAACTTTTACTACAGAAAAACTTCAATATTTCAAAAGATACCAAGTAGAAATTTTTAAAGATAGAGTCAAAATCTTTAGAAGGAAAGAAAGTACAAAATTTTGTGGGAGTGCGAGTTAAGAACTTTTGAGGGAAAGAAAGTGAAAAATTTAATGGAAAGAGTTAAAAACTTATGAGGTTCAAAGGTTAAAACCTTTTACTGAGACAAATTGAAAAACTTTTAAGTGACGGAAATTAGAAATTTAAAAATTTTGGAAGATACAAAGTATATATTTTGAAGAAAGACATTAAAAAGTTTGAGAGTTAAGAAGTAAAAACTTTTGAGCTGGAGAGTAAAAATTTTTGGGGAGTTAAAAGTTTGCGTGAGAGTTAAAAACTTTCGAGGGAGAGAGATAAAAGCATTTTATGGGGAGAAAGTTAAAATCTTTGAAGGGAGAGAGGATGGAAAACATTTAAGGAAAAGAAATTGAAAAAGTTTTGGGACTGAAATTTAAAACTTTCGGAAGATACAAAGTATAAATTTTGATAGAGAGTTTAAAATTTTGAGAGTTTAAAATTCAGAGTAAAGAAATGAAAACTTTTAGGATGTAAAAGTTAAAAACTTTTCAGGGTGAAAAAGATAAAAATATTTAAGGGAGAGGAAGTTAAAAACCATTTCAAGGAGAGAGGAACAACTTTTGAGGGAAAGAAATCAAAAATTTAGGACAAAATTTTTAAAAAATAGGAAGCAACAAAATTAGGAGCATATATACTTTGTATCTTCAAGTATCTAATTAAAAAACTTTAGAACGAGAGAATGAATAATTGAGGGTATGAAAGCTAAAAACTTTTGTGGGAGAGAAAGTTAAAACCTTTTATGGGAGAGAGGATAAAAACTTTTAAGGGAGAGAATTTTAAAAATTTTCGGAAGATACAAAAGTATAAATTTTGAAAGATAACAATTAAAAGTTTCAGAGTTTCAGAGAAATTGTGACGATGGAAAGTTAAGAACTTTGGAGGGAGACAGAAGACAGAAACATCTTTGAGGGGGAGTGAAAATCTTTTGATGGCAGAAAGTGAAACATTTTAATGAAGTGCAAGTTAAAAACTTTAAAGAGAAAGTTAAAACCTTTCAAGGGAGAGAAAGTGAAAAACTTTTAAGGGAGGGAAACACTTTTAAGGGAGAGAAAGTGAAAAACTTTAAATTGAGAATTTTAAAAATTTCGGAAGCTACAAAGTATAAATTATTAAAGAGAGAATATTAAAAAGTTTTTAGAGAAATTGTGAGTGAAGGTTAAAAACTTGGGAGGCGGAGAAAGTTAAGATCTTCAAGAAGGAGAGAAAGTGAATAATTTTGAGAGAGAAAAAGTTTAGAACTCGTGCCAGAGAGAAGTTACAAACTTTTGAGGTATAGACATCTAAAACTTTCAAGAGAGAGAAAGGTTTTATACTTTTTAAGGGAGGTAAGGTAAAAAACTTTTACTGGAGAAAAACTTCAATATTTCAAAAGATACCAAGTAGAAATTTTGAAAGAGAGAGTCAAAATCTTTAGAAGGAAAGAAAGTACACAATTTTGTGGGAGTGAGAGTTGAGAACTTTTCAAGGAAAGAAAGTGAAAAATTTTAATGGAAAGAGTTAAAAACTTATGAGGTTCAGAATGTTAAAACCTTTTAATTAGATAAATTAATAAACATTTTAAGGGACAGAAATTTTAAATTTAAAAATTTTGGAAGATACAAAGTATATATTTTTGAAGAAAGACATTAAAAAGTTTGAGTTAAAAAGTAAAAACTTTCGAGCTGGATAGTTAAAAACTTTTTGGTGAGTTAAAAAGTTTCCGTGGGAGAGTTAAAAACATTCGATGGAGAAAGTTTGAGATAAAAGCATTTTAGGGGGAGAAAGTTAAAATCTTCGAAGGGAGACAGAATGGAAAACATTTAGGGAAAAAATTAAAAAAAATTGGGACTTGTAATTTAAAACTTCCGGAAGATACAAAGTATACATTTTGAAAGAGTTTAAATTTGAGAGTTTAAAATTCAGAGTTAAGAAATGAAAACTTTTAGGAAGTAAAAGTTAAAAACTTTTCAGGGTGAGAAAGATAAAAACATTTAAGGGAGAGGAAGTTAAAACCATTTCAAGGAGAGAGTGAACAACTTTTGAGGGACAGAAATTTAAAAAAAAATAGGAGCATACAAACTACAAATTTCGAGAGTTAAGAAGTAACAACTTTTGAGGTAGAGTTTAAAACTTTTTAGGTAGTCGAAGTAAAAACTTTTTAGGGGGAGAGTTTAAAACATTCGAGGGATAGAAAGCTATAACCTTGTACGAGAGAGTGTGGAAAACTTTTAAGGGAGATAGATTGAAAAATTTAGGGACACAAATTTTAGAATTTTGGAACATATAGAGTACACAATTTGAAAGAAAATTATAAATTTTGGCAAGTTAAGAAGTAAAAACTTTTAAGGGAGAAAAAGTTGAAAACTTTTGAGGGACGAAACCTAAAAACTTTTGTAGGAGATAATGAAAATTTCGAGGGACTGGAATTTAAAATTTTATAAAGATACAAAGTAAAAATTTTAAAAAAGAGAAAGTTAATAGTTTTGAAAATAAATAAGTATAAACTTTTGAGCGAGAGAAAGTAAAAAACTTTAGAACGAGAGAATGAATAATTGAGGGTATGAAAGCTAAAAACTTTTGTGGGAGAGAAAGTTAAAACCTTTTATGGGAGAGAAAGAGAAAAACTTTTAAGGGAGAATTTTAAAATTTTCGAAAGATACAAAGTATAAATTTTGAAAGATAGACAATTAAAAGTTTCAGAGTTTTCAGAGAAATTGTGACAGAGGGAAAGTTAAGAACTTTGGAGGGAGACAGAAGACAGAAAATCTTTTGAGGGAGAGTGAAAATCTTTTGATGGCAGAAAGTGAAAATTTTAATGAAGTGCAAGTTAAAACTTTTAAGAAGAGAAAGGTTAAAACCTTTCAAGGGAGAGAAAGTGAAAAACTTTTAAGGGAGGGAAACACTTTTAAGGGAGAGAAAGTGAAAAACTTTTAATTGAGAATTTTAAAAATTTCGGAAGCTACAAAGTATAAATTGTTAAAAAGAGAATATTAAAAAGTTTTTAGAGAAATTGTGAGTGAAGGTTAAAAACTTGGGAGGCGGAGAAAGTTAAGATCTTCAAGAAGGAGAGAAAGTGAATAATTTCGAGAGAGAAAAAGTTTAGAACTTGTGTCAGAGAGAAGTTACAAACTTTTGAGGTAGAGACATCTAAAACTTTCAAGAGAGAGAGTTTATACTTTTTAAGGGAGGTAAGGTGAAAAACTTTTACTGGAGAAAAACTTCAATATTTCAAAAGATACCAAGTAGAAATTTTGAAAGAGAGAGTCAAAATATTTAGAAGGAAAGAAAGTACAAAATTTTGTGGGAGTGAGAGTTGAGAACTTTTCAGGGAAAGAAAGTGAAAAATTTTAATGGAAAGAGTTAAAAACTTATGAGGTTCAGAAGGTTAAAACCTTTTAATTAGATAAATTGAAAAACATTTTAAGGGACAGAAATTTTAAATTTAAAAATTTTGGAAGATACAAAGTATATATTTTTTGAAGAAAGACAATAAAAAGTTTGAGTTAAGAAGTAAAAACTTTCGAGCTGGAGAGTTCAAAACTTTTGGGGAGTTAAAAAGTTCCCGTGAGAGAGTTAAAAACTTTCGATGGAGAAAGTTTGAGATAAAAACATTTTTGGGGGAGAAAGTTAAAATCATTGAAGGGAGACAGAATGGAAAACATTTAGGGAAAAAATAGAAAAAAATTTGGGAATGAAATTTAAAACTTTCGGAAGATACAAAGTATACATTTTGAAAGAGAGTTTAAAATTTTGAGAGTTTAAAATTCAGAGTTAAGAAATGAAAACTTTTAGGAAGTAAAAGTTAAAAACTTTTCAGGGCGAGAAAGATAAAAACATTTAAGGGAGAGGAAGTTAAAACCATTTCAAGGAGAGAGTGAACAACTTTTGAGGGACAGAAATTTAAAAAAAAATAGGAGCATACAAACTACAAATTTCGAGAGTTAAGAAGTAACAACTTTTGAGGTAGAGTTTAAAACTTTTTAGGGGGAGAGTTTAAAACATTCGAGGGATAGAAAGCTATAACCTTGTACGAGAGAGTGTGAAAAACTTTTAAGGGAGATAGATTGAAAAATTTAGGGACACAAATTTTAGAATTTCGGAACATATAGAGTACACAATTTGAAAGAAAATTATAAATTTTGGCAAGTTAAGAAGTAAAAACTTTTAAGGGAGAAAAAGTTGAAAACTTTTGAGGGACGAAACCTAAAAACTTTTGTAGGAGAGAATGAAAATTTCGAGGGACTGGAATTTAAAATTTTATAAAGATACAAAGTAAAAATTTTAAAAAAGAGAAAGTTAATAGTTTTGAAAATAAATAACTAAAAACTTTTGAACGAGAGAAAGTAAAAAACTTTAGATCGAGAGAATGAATAATTGAGGGTATGAAAGCTAAAAACTTTTGTGGGAGAGAAAGTTAAAACCTTTTATGGGAGAGAAAGAGAAACTTTTAAGGGAGAATTTTAAAATTTTCGAAAGATACAAAGTATAAATTTTGAAAGATAGACAATTAAAAGTTTCAGAGTTTTCAGAGAAATTGTGACAGAGGGAAAGTTAAGAACTTTGGAGGGAGACAGAAGACAGAAAATCTTTTGAGGGAGAGTGAAAATCTTTTGATGGCAGAAAGTGAAAATTTTAATGAAGTGCAAGTTAAAAACTTTTAAAGAAGAGAAAGTTAAAACCTTTCAAGGGAGAGAAAGTGAAAAACTTTTAAGGGAGGGAAACACTTTTAAGGGAGAGAAAGTGAAAAACTTTTAATTGAGAATTTTAAAAATTTCGGAAGCTACAAAGCATAAATTGTTAAAAAGAGAATATTAAAAAGTTTTTAGAGAAATTGTGAGTGAAGGTTAAAAACTTGGGAGGCGGAGAAAGTTAAGATCTTCAAGAAGGAGAGAAAGTGAATAATTTCGAGAGAGAAAGTTTAGAATTGTGTCAGAGAGAAGTTACAAACTTTTGAGGTAGAGACATCTAAAACTTTCAAGAGAGAAAGTTTATACTTTTTAAGGGAGGTAAGGTGAAAAACTTTTACTGGAGAAAAACTTCAATATTTCAAAAGATACCAAGTAGAAATTTTGAAAGAGAGAGTCAAAATATTTAGAAGGAAAGAAAGTACAAAATTTTGTGGTAGTGAGAGTTGAGAACTTTTCAGGGAAAGAAAGTGAAAATTTTTAATGGAAAGAGTTAACAACTTATGAGGTTCAGAAGGTTAAAACCTTTTAATTAGATAAATTGAAAAACATTTTAAGGGACAGAAATTTTAAATTTAAAAATTTTGGAAGATACAAAGTATATATTTTTTGAAGAAAGACAATAAAAAGTTTGAGTTAAGAAGTAAAAACTTTCGAGCTGGAGAGTTCAAAACTTTTTGGGGAGTTAAAAAGTTCCCGTGAGAGAGTTAAAAACTTTCGATGGAGAAAGTTTGAGATAAAAGCATTTTTGGGGGACAAAGTTAAAATCATTGAAGGGAGACAGAATGGAAAACATTTAGGGAAAAAAATAGAAAAAATTTTGGGACTGAAATTTAAAACTTTCGGAAGATACAAAGTATACGTTTTGAAAGAGAGTTTAAAATTTTGAGAGTTTAAAATTCAGAGTTAAGAAATGAAAACTTTTAGGAAGTTAAAGTTAAAAACTTTTCAGGGTGAGAAAGATAAAAACATTTAAGGGAGAGGAAGTTAAAACCATTTCAAGGAGAGGGTGAACAACTTTTGAGGGACAGAAATTTAAAAAAAAATAGGAGCATACAAACTACATATTTTGAAAGAGAGAAGATTAAAAAGTTCGAGAGTTAAGAAGTAACAACTTTTGAGGTAGAGTTTAAAACTTTTTAGGTAGTCGAAGTAAAAACTTTTTAGGGGGAGAGTTTAAAACATTCGAGGGATAGAAATCTATAACCTTGTACGGGAGAGAGTGGAAAACTTTTAAGGGAGATAGATTGAAAAATTTAGGGACACAAATTTTAGAATTTCGGAACATATAAAGTACACAATTTGAAAGAAAATTATAAATTTTGGCAAGTTAAGAAGTAAAAACTTTTAAGGGAGAAAAAGTTGAAAACTTTTGAGGGACGAAACCTAAAAATTTTGTAGGAGATAATGAAAATTTCGAGGGACTGGAATTTAAAATTTTATAAAGATACAAAGTAAAAATTTTAAAAAGAGAAAGTTAATAGTTTTGAAAATAAATAAGTAAAAACTTTTGAGCGAGAGAAAGTAAAAAACTTTAGAACGAGAGAATGAATAATTGAGAGTATGAAAGCTAAAAACTTTTGTGGGAGAGAAAGTTAAAACCTTTTATGGGAGAGAAAGAGAAAAACTTTTAAGGGAGAGAATTTTAAAATTTTCGGAAGATACAAAGTATAAATTTTGAAAGAAAGACAATTAAAAGTTTCAGAGTTTTCAGAGAAATTGTGACAGAGGGGAATTTAAGAACTTTGGAGGGAGACAGAAGACAGAAAATCTTTCGAGGGAGAGTGAAAATCTTTTGATGGCAGAAAGTGAAAATTTTAATGAAGTGCAAGTTAAAAACTTTTAAAGAAGAGAAAGTTAAAACCTTTCAAGGGAGAGAAAGTGAAAAACTTTTAATGGAGGGAAACACTTTTAAGGGAGAGAAAGTGAAAAACTTTTAATTGAGAATTTTAAAAATTTCGGAAGCTACAAAGTATAAATTGTTAAAGAGAGAATATTAAAAAGTTTTTAGAGAAATTGTGAGTGAAGGTTAAAAACTTGGGAGGCGGAGAAAGTTAAGATCTTCAAGAAGGAGAGAAAGTGAATAATTTCGAGAGAGAAAAAGTTTAGAACTTGTGTCAGAGAGAAGTTACAAACTTTTGAGGTAGAGACATCTAAAACTTTCAAGAGAGAGAGTTTATACTTTTTAAGGGAGGTAAGGTGAAAAACTTTTACCGGAGAAAAACTTCAATATTTCAAAAGATACCAAGTAGAAATTTTGAAAGAGAGAGTCAAAATATTTAGAAGGAAAGAAAGTACAAAATTTTGTGGGAGTGAGAGTTGAGAACTTTTCAGGGAAAGAAAGTGAAAAATTTTAATGGAAAGAGTTAAAAACTTATGAGGTTCAGAAGGTTAAAACCTTATAATTAGATAAATTGAAAAACATTTTAAGGGACAGAAATTTGAAATTTAAAAATTTTGGAAGATACAAAGTATATATTTTTTGAAGAAAGACATTAAAAAGTTTGAGTTAAGAAGTAAAAACTTTCGAGCTGGAGAGTTCAAAACTTTTTGGGGAGTTAAAAAGTTTCCGTGAGAGAGTTAAAAACTTTCGATGGAGAAAGTTTGAGATAAAAGCATTTTTGAGGGAGAGTTAAAATCTTTGAAGGGAGACGGAATGGAAAACATTTAGGGAAAAAAATAGAAAAAATTTTGGGGCTGAAATTTAAAACTTTCGGAAGATACAAAGTATACATTTTGAAAGAGAGTTTAAAATTCAGAGTTAAGAAATGAAAACTTTTAGGAAGTAAAAGTTAAAAACTTTTCAGGGTGAGAAAGATAAAAACATTTAAGGGAGAGGAAGTTAAAACCATTTCAAGGAGAGAGTGAACAACTTTTGAGGGACAGAAATTTAAAAAAAATAGGAGCATACAAACTACAAATTTTGAAAGAGAGAGAAGACTTAAGAAGTAACAACTTTTGAGGTAGAGTTTAAAACTTTTTAGGTAGTCGAAGTAAAAACTTTTTAGGGGGAGAGTTTAAAACATTTGAGAGAGAGAAAGCTAAAACCTTGTATGGGAGAGTCGGGAAAACTCTTAAGGGAGATAGATTGAAAAATTTAGGGACAAAAATTTTAAAATTTCGGAACATACAAAGTACACAATTTGAAAGAAAATTCTAAATTTTGGCAAGTTCAGAAGTAAAAACTTTTAAGGGAGAAAAATTTAAAAACTTTTGAGGGACGGAAATTAAAAACTTTTGTAGGAGAGAGTGAAAATTTCGAGGGACAGAAATTTAAAATTTTCGAAAGATACAAAGTAAAAAATTTACGAGAGAAAGTTAATAGTTTTGAGAATAAATAAGTACAAACTTTTGAGCGAGAGAATGAATAATTGAGGGAATGAAAGCTAAAAACTTTTAAGAGAGAGAAAGTTTAACCTTTTATGGGAGAGAAAGAGAAACTTTAAAGGGAGAGAATTTTAAAATTTTCGGAAGAAACAAAGTATAAATTTTGAAAGATAGAAAATTAGAAGTTTCAAAGTTTTCAGAGAAATGGTGACAGAGGGAAAATTAAAAACTTTGGAGAGAGACAGAAAACCTTTTAAGGGAGAGTGAAAATCTTTTGTAGGCAGAAAGTGGAAATTTTAATGAAGTGCAAGTTAAAAATTTTAAAGAAGAGAAAGTTAAAACATTTCAAGGGAGAGAAAGTGAAAAACATTTAAGGGAGAGAAACACTTTTAAGGGAGAGAATGAAAAACTTTTAAGTGAAAATTCTAAAAATTTCGGAAGCTACAAAGTATAAATTGTTAAAGAGAGAATATTAAAAAGTTTTTAGAGAAATTGTGAGTGAAGGTTAATAACTTGGGAGGCGGAGAAAGTTAAAATCTTCAAGAAGGAGAGAAAGTAAATAATTTTGAGAGAGAAAAAGTGTAGAACTTGTGTCAAAGAGAAGTTACAATCTTTTGAGGTAGAGACATCTAAAACTTTCAAGAGAGAGAAAGTTAATACATTTTAAGGGAGGGAACGTGAAAAACTTTTACTGGAGAAAAACGTCAATATTTCTTAAGATAACAAGTAGAAATTTTTAAAGAGAGAGTCAAAATCTTTAGAAGGAAAGAAAGTACAAAATTTTGTGGTAGTGAGAGTTAAGAACTTTTGAGGGAAAGAAAGTGAAAATTTTTAATGAAAAGAACTAAAAATTTATGAGGTTCAGAAGGTTAAAACCTTTTACTTAGATAAATTGAAATACTTTTTAAGGGACAGAAATTTGAAATTTAAAAATTTTGGAAGATACAAAGTATATATTTTTGAAGAAAGACTTGAGAAATAAAAACATTTGAGCTGGAGAGTTAAAAACTTTTTGGGGAGTTAAAAAGTTTGCGTGAGAGAGTTAAAAACTTTCAAGGGAGAAAGTTTGAGATAAAAGCACTTTAGGGGGAGAAAGTTAAAATCTTTGAAGGGAGACAGAATGGAAAACATTTAAGGAAAAGAAATTGAAAAAGTTTTGGGACTGAAATTTATAACTTTCGAAAGATACAAAGTATACATTTTGAAAGAGAGTTTAAAATTCAGTTAAGAAATGAAAACTTTTAGGAAGTAAAAGTTAAAAACTTTTCAGGGTGAGAAAGAAAAAAACTTTTGAGCGAGAGAAAGTAAAAAATTTTAGAACGAGAGACTGAATAATTGAGAGAATGAAAGCTAAAAACTTTTGAGGGAGAGAGAGAAAAACTTTTAAGGGAGAGAATTTTAAAATTTTCGGAAGACACGAGTATAAATTTTGAAAGATACAAAATTAAAGTTTCAGAGTTTTCAAAGAAATTGTGACGGGGGAAGTTAAAAACTTTAGAGGGAGACAGAGAAAATCTTTTGAGGGAGAGTAAAAATCTTTTGAATGCAAAAAGTGGAAATTTTAATGAAGTGCAAATTAAAAACTTTTAAAGGACAAAGTTAAAACCTTTCAAGGTTGAGAAAGTGAAACTTTTAAGGGAGAGACACTTTTAAGGGAGAAAAGTGAAAAACAATTAAGAGAGAATTCTAAAAGTTTCGGAAGCTGCAAAGTATAAATTGGTAAGGAGTGAATATTAAAAAGTTTTTAGAGAAATTGTGAGTGAAGATTAAAAACTTGGGAGGCGGAGAAAGTTAAAATCTTCATGGAGAGAGTGAATAATTTTGAGTTAAGAAGTAAAAACTTCGGAGCTGGAGAGTTCAAAACTTTTTGGGGAGTTAAAAAGTTTGTGTGAGAGTTAAAAACTTTCGAGGGAGAAATTTTGAGATAAAAGCGTTTTAGGGGGAGAAAGTTAAAATCTTTGAATGGAGACAGAATGGAAAACATTTAAGGAAAAGAAATTGACAGTTTTGGGACTGAAATTTAAAACTTTCGGAAGATACAAAGTATACATTTTGAACGAGAGTTTAAAATTTTGAGAGTTTAAAATTCAGAGTTAAGAAATGAAAACTTTTAGGAAGTAAAAGTTAAAAACTTTTCAGGGTGAGAAAGATAAAAACATTTAAGGGAGAGGAAGTTAAGACCATTTCAAGGAGAGAGTGAACAACTTTTGAGGGCCATAAATTTAAAAAAAATAGGAGCATACAAACTACAAATTTTGAAAGAGAGAGAAGATTAAAAAGTTCGAGAGTTAAGAAGTAACAACTTTTGAGGTAGAGTTTAAAACTTTTTAGGTAGTCGAAGTAAAAACTTTTTAGGGGGAGAGTTTAAAACATTTGAGGGATAGAAAGTTATAACCTTGTACAGGCAAGTCGGGAAAACTCTTAAGGGAGATAGATTGAAAAATTTAGGGACAAAAATTTTAAAATTTCGAAACATACAAAGTACACAATTTGAAAGAAAATTATAAATTTTGGTAAGTTAAGAAGTAAAAACTTTTAAGGGAGAAAAAGTTAAAAACTTTCGAGGGACGGAAATTAAAAACTTTTGTAGGAGAGTGAATATTTCGAGGGACAGAAATTTAAAATTTTCAAAAGAAACAAAGTAAAAATTTTAAGAGAGAAAGTTAATAGTTTTGAGAATAAATAAGTAAAAACTTTTGAGCGAGAAAATGAATAATTGAGGGAATGAAAGCTAAAAACTTTTAAGGGAGAGAAAGTTAAAACCATTTATCGGAGAGAAAGAGAAAAACTTTAAAGGGAGAGAATTTTAAAATTTTTGGAAGATACAAAGTATAAATTTTGAAAGATAGAAAATTAGAAGTTTCAGAGTTTTCAGAGAAATGGTGACAGAGGGAAAATTAAAAACTTTGGAGAGAGACAGAAAATCTTTTAAGGGAGAGTGAAAATCTTTTGAAGGCAGAAAGTGGAGATTTTAATGAAAGGCAAGTTAAAAACTTTTAAAGAAGAAAAAGTTAAAAAACCTTTCAAGGGAGAGAAAGTGAAAAACTTTTAGGGGAGAGACACTTTCAAGGGAGAGAAAGTGAAAAACTTTTAAGTGAGAATTCTAAAAATTTCGGAAGCTACAAAGTATAAATTGTTAAAGAGAGAATATTAAAAAGTTTTTAGACAAATTGTGAGTGAAGGTTAAAAACTTGGGAGGCAGAGAAAGTTAAAATTTTCAAGGAGAGAGAGAGTGTGAATAATTTTGAGAGAGAAAAAGTTTAGAACTTGTGTCAGAGAGAAGTTACAAACTTTTGAGGTAGAAACATCTAAAACTTTCAAGAGAGAAAGTTAATACTATTTAAGGGAGAGAAGGTGAAAAACTTTTACTAGAGAAAAACTTCAATATTTCAAAAGATACCAAGTAGAAATTTTTAAAGATAGAGTCAAAATCTTTAGAAGGAAAAAGAACAAAATTTTGTGGGAGTGCGAGTTAAGAACTTTTGAGGGAAAGAAAGTGAAAAATTTTAATGGAAAGAGTTAAAAACTTATGAGGTTCAGAAGGTTAAAACCTTTTACTTAGACAAATTGAAAAACTTTTTAAGTGACGGAAATTTGAAATTTAAAAATTTTGGAAGATACAGAGTATATATTTTTGAAGAAAGACATTAAAAAGTTTGAGAGTTAAGAAGTAAAAACTTTTGAGCTAGAGAGTTAAAAACTTTTTGGGGAGTTAAAAAGTTTGCGTCAGTTAAAAACTTTCGAGGGAGAGATAAAAGCATTTTATGGGGAGAAAGTTAAAATCTTTGAAGGGAGAGAGGATGGAAAACATTTAAGGAAAAGAAATTGAAAAAGTTTTGGGACTGAAATTTAAAACTTTCGGAAGATACAAAGTATAAATTTTGATAGAGAGTTTAAAATTTTGAGAGTAAAATTCAGAGTAAAGAAATGAAAACTTTTAGGAAGGAAAAGTTAAAAACTTTTCAGGGTGAGAAAGATAAAAATATTTAAGGGAGAGGAAGTTAAAACCATTTCAAGGAGAGAGTGAACAACTTTTGAGGGAAAGAAATCGAAAAATTTAGGGACAAAATTTTTAAAAAAAATAGGAGCATACAAACTACAAATTTTGAAAGAGAGAGAAGATTAAAAAGTTCGAGAGTTAAGAAGAAACAACTTTTGAGGTAGAGTTTAAAACTATTTAGGAAATCGAAGTTAAAAACATTTTAGGGGGAGAGTTTAAAACATTTGAGGGATAGAAAGCTATAACCTTGTACGGGAGAGTCTAGAAAACTTTTAAGGGAGATAGATTGAAAAATTTAGGGACACAAATTTTAGAATTTCGGAACATATAAAGTACACAATTTGAAAGAAAATTATAAATTTTGGCAAGTTAAGAAGTAAAAACTTTTAAGGGAGAAAAAGTTAAAAACTTTTGAGGAACGAAACCTAAAAACTTTTGTAGGAGATAATGAAAATTTCGAGGGACTGGAATTTAAAATTTTATAAAGATACAAAGTAAAAATTTTAAAAAAGAGAAAGTTAATAGTTTTGAAAATAAATAAGTAAAAACTTTTGAGCGAAAGTAAAAAACTTAAGAACGAGAGAATGAATAATTGAGGGTAAGAAAGCTAAAAACTTTTGTGGGAGAGAGTTAAAACCTTTTATGGGAGAGAAAGAGAAAAACTTTTAAGGGAAAGAATTTTAAAATTTTCGGAAGATACAAAGTATAAATTTTGAAAAACAGTTTCAGAGTTTTCAGAGAAATTGTGACAAAGGGAAAGTTAAGAACTTTGGAGGGAGACAGAAGACAGAAAATCTTTTGAGGGAGAGTGAAAATCTTTTGATGGCAGAAAGTGAAAATTTTAATGAAGTGCAAGTTAAAAACTTTTAAAGAAGAGAAAGTTAAAACCTTTCAAGGGAGAGAAGGTGAAAAACTTTTAAGGGAGGGAAACACTTTTAAGGGAGAGAAAGTGAAAAACTTTTAATTGAGAATTTTAAAAATTTCGGAAGCTACAAAGTATAAATTGTTAAAGAGAGAATATTAAAAAGTTTTTAGAGAAATTGTGAGTGAAGGTTAAAAACTTGGGAGGCGGAGAAAGTTAAGATCTTCAAGAAGGAGAGAAAGTGAATAATTTCGAGAGAGAAAAAGTTTAGAACTTGTGTCAGAGAGAAGTTACAAACTTTTGAGGTAGGGACATCTAAAACTTTCAAGAGAGAGAAAGTTTGAGATAAAATTTAGGGGGAGAAAGTTAAAATCTTTGAAGGGAGACAGAATGGAAAACATTTAGGTAAAAAAAATTGAAAAAGTTTTGGGACTGAAATTTAAAACTTCGGAAGAAACAAAATATACATTTTGAAAGAGAGGTTAAAATTTTGAGAGTTTAAAATTCAAAGTTAAGAAATGAAAACTTTTAGGAAGTAAAAGTTAAAAACTTTTCGGGGTGAGAAAGATAAAAACATTGAAGAGAGAGGAAGTTAAAACCATTTCAAGGAGAGAGTGAACAACTTTTGAGGGAAAGAAATCGAAAAATTTAGGGACAGAAATTTTAAAAAAAAATAGGAGCATACAAACAACAAATTTTGAAAGAGAGAGAAGATTAAAAAGTTCGAGAGTTAAGAAGTAACAACTTTTGAGGTAGACTTTAAAACTTTTTAAGTAGTCAAAGTAAAAAGTTTTTAGGAGAAAGAGTTTAAAACATTTGAGGGATAGACAGCTATAACCTTGTACGGGAGAGTCTAGAAAACTTTTAAGGGATATAGATTGAAAAATTTAGGAACAAAAATTTTAGAATTTGGGAACATACAAAGTACACAATTTGAAAGAAAATTATAAATTTTGGCAAGTTAAGAAGTAAAAACTTTTAAGGGAGAAAAAGTTAAAAACTTTTGAGGGACAAAACTTAAAAACTTTTGTAGGAGAGAATTAAAATTTTGAGGGACTGAAATTTAAAAACTTCCAAAGTATCAAAGTAAAAATTTTAAAAGAGAGAAAATTAATAGTTTTGAGAATAAATAAGTAAAAACTTTTGACCGAGAGAAAGTAAAAATTTTAATAGAAAGAGTTAAAAACTTATGAGGTTCAAAAGGTTAAAACCTTTTACTTAGATAAATTGAAAAACTTTTTAAGGGACAGAAATTTGAAATTTAAAAATTTTGGAAGATACAAAGTATATATTTTTGAAGAAAGACATTAAAAAGTTTGAGAGTTAAGAAGTAAAAACTTTTGAGCTGGAGAGTAAAAACTTTTTGGGGAGTTAAAAAGTTTGCGTGAGAGAGTTAAAAACTTTTGAGGGAGAGAGAGATAAAAGCATTTTAGGAGGAGAAAGTTAAAATCTTTGAAGGAAGAGAAAATGGAAAACATTTAAGGAAAAGAAATAGAAAAAGTTTTGGGACTGAAATTTAAAACTTTCGGAAGAAAAAGAGTATACATTTTGAAAGAGTTTAAAATTTTGACAGTAACGAAGTAAAAACTTTTGAGCGAGAGAAAGTTTCAAACTTTGGAGGGAGAGAATGTCAAAACTTTTGAAGTAGAGAAATTGAAAAAAATTGAGGGAGTGAAAAACTTTCGAGTGATAGAAAGTTAAAACCTTTTAAGGGAGAAAGTGTGGAAAACTTTTAAAGGAGTAAAATTGAAAATTTTAGGGACTGAAATTTAAAAATTTCGGAAGATACAAAGAATAAATTTTGAAAGAGAGAAGATTATAAATTTGAGTTATGAAGTAAAAACTTTTCCAAGATCGAGTTAAAAATTTTTGAGTGTTGAGAAATAAAAACTTTTTAGGGGAGAGAGAGAAAAATATTTAGGAAGTGAAAGTTTAAAAAAATTAGGAAGTAAACGTTCAAAACTTTTTAGAGAGAAAGATAAAAACATTTGAGGGAATGAAAGTTAAAACCTTTTAACAGAGAGAGTGAAAAACTTTTAAGGGAGACAAATCGAAAAATCTAGAGACGAAAATTTCAAAATTACGAAACATACAAAGTACAAATTTTGAAAGAGAGAAAATTAAAAAGTTTAAGAGTAAGAAGTAAAAACTTTTGATGCAGAGTTAAAAACTTTTTAGGGAGTCAAAATTAAAAACTTTTGAGGGAGAGAGTTAAAAACATTTGAGCGATAGAAAGTTAAAACCTTTTACGGGAGAGAGAAAAAAAACTTTTAATGTAGATAGATTTAAAAATTCCAAAACGTACAAAGAACACCTTTTTAGAGTTGAGAATTAAAAACTTTTGAGGGAGAAAAAGTTAACTTTGGAAAGAAAATAAAATCTTTTTAAGGAGAGAGAGTGAAAAAAAAAATTAGGAGATAATGTTAACAACTTTTTAGGGAGTGAAAGTTAAAAACTTTTGAGGGGGAGAAAGATAAAAACAATTGAGGCAGACGAAGTTAAAACTTTTAAGGGAGAGAAAATGGAGAACTTTTGGGGGAGAGAAATTAAAAAATCTGGGGACTGGAATTTAAAATTTTCGAAACAAACAAAGCAAAAAAATTGAAAGAGAGAAAGGTAATATTTTGAGAATAAAGAAGTAAAATCATTTGAGAGAGTCAAAAAAAATTGAACGAGAGAAATTTTGAGGGAGTGACAAACTTTTAAGGGAGAGAATTTTAAAAATTTTGGAAGAAACAAAGTATAAATTTTTAAATACATAAAATTAAAAAGTTTGAGTTAAGTAAAAAACATTTGAAGTAGAGAGTTAAAAACTTTTTAGGGAGTGATAGTTAAAAACTTCCGAGGGAGAGCTAAAAACTTTTGAGAGAAAGAAAGTTAAAACCTTTTAAGGGAGGTAGAGTGAAAAACTTTTAAGGGAGAGAAATTGATAAATTTAGGGACATAAATTTAAAATTTTCAGAAGATACAAAGTATAAATTTTGAAAGAGAAAATTATAAATTTTGAGAGTTTAGAATTAAAAAATTTTGAAGGAGAAAAAAGTTAACTTTTGAGGGAGACAAATTAAAAACTTTTGAAGGAGAGTGAAATATTTTGACAGGGAGAAAGTTCAAAACTTTTTAGGGAGTGGAAGTTAAAAACTTTGAAGGGGGGGAGAGAGAGAGAGAAACATTTGAGAGAGGAAGTTAAAACCTTTTAAGGTAAAAACTTTTAAGAGAGAAGTTTGAAATTTCGAGGGATAGGAGGTAAAAACTTTTGAGGAAGGAAAAGTGAAAATTTTAGAGACTAAACTTTAAGAAAGTCGATAGACAAAAGTTCAAAATTTATTCATATAAAAGTAAAAACTTTTTGATAGAGAGGATTTTCTATAATAAGTCCTAAAGTAGGGCCACCAATTGGAGGCACAATCATATACAAAATTTATCTCAAATGCAACACACCACAATTACTGGAATACAATATTCAATACATGATTGAAAAAAATATCAGAAATGCAGATTTCAATATGGTGCACAAAAAATAAGGCACATAATGTCCTACTTCCGTTCCAAAATATAAGATAACTTGCATTTCGTGAATTCACTAATGGAAAGTGATCTTATAATTTGGAACAGAGAGAGTATATTGCATCAAAAATCAAGAGAAAGCGAGAGAAATATTTCTTACCT
The DNA here is from genome assembly GCA_020205555.1 of Panax stipuleanatus. Lineage (NCBI taxonomy): Eukaryota > Viridiplantae > Streptophyta > Magnoliopsida > Apiales > Araliaceae > Panax > Panax stipuleanatus. The sequence continues at coordinate 16,708 of JAINUT010002393.1, forward strand.
TCATATCCTAACTTGAGCATTTATCTTTGCCTTCATTCCGAACACCATCTGTGACTAGAGCCATAGGCCTCTAATCTATTACTTCACCAATGAACCCAAATTCCTTTGCCTCTTTGGGGTCATAAAATTATCCCAATCCATGTTCTTCTAAATTCCAATCTACAGACTGTCTGCCATGCTTTGAATACAATGCACACAGTGTATCCCAAACATGAATAATATGCTTGGCATCAGTGGTCATATCTTTAGCCTGTCCACTCTACCTACTCAAAGGCTGATTAACCACAATTGTTGCATTAGTGAGAGACCGCCACTCACCCTTTGCACCAGCAGCTATGAGGAGAGAACCCATTGATGCAGCTTGACCCATGCATGTTGTATTGATCGAAGATCGAATGTACTGCATCATATCATATATAGCAAGACCTGTATAAAAGAGTACAAATCATAAGTCATGGAAAAAACTGTTGTACTGTTATATCCCAAATCCTAATTAGCATGCCTCATGGTCCTCATCAAAGTTCAGAAGCAACAATAAAAGGACAAGCGTGTGTATACATTATTTGTTTCAATTCATAATATGTGCAAAGGACATCATCACTACATTGGAAAACCTGAATATAATAATATGACCATTTTTGACTAGTTGCAACAATAAACAATGAAATTTTCCCCTATCCATTGTGACTTTCATCAAGTCTTATTATGTACATGATACAATTAGAAATTGTTAAGGATGTGAGAAAGCACAATAAAGGTATATATAGGAAGTGCCCTCAGAAGTGTTTAAATAGAAAATTAACCCTAGTTGACAGTCTAATACAAAAACAAAAGTTCATATAACTTGTTGACTCAAAATTAAATTAGTTTTCCACTTTTCAAGGTAGCCTCGTAACCCTAATTTAAGGCACTAGCACACTAGTGAGTGGAAGCAATATACTAAAAACACTTCAGACTGGAGTTGATTGTACTCAAATTGCATCTTACCAATTTTCTATATATGTCGAGTGACAAAGGTCACGTATCTGATAGTCTTGGCATATAACCACTTTAACGATTATATTCAATTCACTACCTACACTCGCTACATCTCCAAGAAATCTTCAAAAAAGAGACTTGAGTACTTCTTTTATTAGTTCATATTTTACCTCTTTTTTTTACAAGAACAAGTTTCTTTCTATCTTTACCATATAAATGCAGGAATTTGAAATTTTATGGAGAACCACTTACTTAAAGCTACATCTAAAATTCAAATTTAGCTAGCGTACAACATTCCTTCATGCATTTCTCCGAAATGTGATAGGCAAATTTGTAACACTTGGAACTTGGGGATAAGTAATTGTTTCTTTAAAATATATATATAAAAAAAAGACCCTTAGCTACACAAAAAGTGTCTCATTTGCCAACTTTTTTCCTCCACAAAAAGAATCCTCTTCTATTGATAATAGTATAAGATTGCACAGTATCCTCAAGGTTGGTATCATAATTAATTATCATGCCACCACTACTCAACTAACAACTTAATATTCTTTTAGGTCTAAACATGGAACAAAAAATATAACCTTAATATTTATAAATTTTGTAAATGGTGGTGAAACGCAGGGTGTATTACAACCTCATATGTGCAGTAGATAAAATGAGTACAGGTTGGACAAAACAAACAAAATCAGGCATTCGTACGAAGGACCATTATAATGATTTATCAGAACAAGTGATGCAAAAATTTATGCAAATTAGAAGTAGGATGGAAAAGCAGAAAACTACTCCAACGATGACTAAGACCACAATACTAGAAAACTACTTGTCTGCCAACCTGAAAAACTACATAACTAATGTAACAAATCTAATTTTCTTAGAAAACAAATGCATCATGCCTAATATTCATGATTTGAAATTTACAATTGTCCTCTGTCAAAACAGTTTTAACAACACAACTTACCAAGAAAAAGAAAAACAGAGGCCCTTAAAACAAACAAATTTAACCCATTCTAAGTGGTTTAGTCTATTGGAAAACGAAAGTAGGATAGTCCTATTCACACGCCAAACCAGGAACAGTAACGAACTTCAGGAGAAGGAATTGACATTACCATATTATCTATCTTTCGCTAAGCTTTTGAAAGGAGGAAGAATCACTTTTCTATGTCGACTGAAAGTGATTCAAGAAAAATTATTTTAAAAAACAATTCTAACATTACACTTTTACACACTTCAAAATTTTACGAATAACAAGGAGATTCTTTTTATCTTATCATTCCCAGCAAACTCAAGCATCAAAAGGGCAAAACTACTTGTCTGCCAACCTGAAAAACTACCTAACTAATGTATCAAATCTAATTTTCTTAGAAAACAAATGCATCATGCCTAATATTCATGATTTGAAATTGACAATTGTCCTATGTCAAAACAGTTTTGACAACACAACTTACCAAGAAAAAGAAAAACAGAGGCCCTATAAACAGACAAATTTAACCCATTCTAAGTGGTTTAGTCTATTGGAAAATGAAAGTAGGATAGTCATATTCACACGTCAAACCAGGAACAGTAACGAACTTCATGAGAGGGAATCGACATTACCATATTATCTAGCTTTCTCTAACCTTTTGAAAGGAGGAAGAATCACTTTTCTATGTCGACAGAAAGTGATTCAAGAAAAAATAATTTAAAAAAAACAATTCTAACATTACACTTTTACACACTTCAAAATTTTACGAATAACAAGGAGATTCTTTTTATCTTCTCATTCCCAACAAACTCAAGCATCAAAAGGGCAAATTATGGGTAATGAATAAGATATATGCTTAATCAGTAGAGAATGCATAATCCATCCATAAGCCAATAAAACTGTGTGCGCATAAACCAAAAAAAGTCGCACAAAAGACGGGTTTGTAAATCTGACCTGGACAGAGAGGAGGAGATTGGCGTCATCCGCATCAGAGACTGAATCACTACTTGTGCCTCCGGTGTACGACGACATCGTATTCCGGTGACTCTGTTTAGTAAGATTAATGTAGCCTAGCCCTAATCAAAATCTCCAACGTGTAGAAGATTAATGTACCCTATGCCTAATCGATATCTCGAAATTTTAGAAAGATTAATGTACCCTAACCCTAAATTGATGATCGTTTCTGAGTATTCAAGGAGGAAGAACCGTTGTGCGGAATCCGACTTTGAATGGGAAAGATGAGAGAGAGAAGGTTCAAGGAAATTAATACTGTACCGTTTGGCTTGGGTTTAACGCAATCAGAAAGATTAACACTAACCCTAAATTGATGATCGTTTCTGAGTATTGAAGGAGAAAGAACCGTTGGGCGGAATCCGACTTTGAATGTGAAAGATTACAGAGATAGAGGTAGAGAGAGAGAGGAGGAGGGTTTAAGGAAATGAGCCCGTACGGAATGACTTATAAGTTGGCCAAGTCATTTGTATTCAGCTCATCCCGAATAACTTATTTTCTTACTTAGTTGAGTTTTAAGTTAAACACAAAAAGTATTTGTAATTTATTTAAAATGTATAAATTATTTTAAAATAAATTAATTTGACCAAATGTAATGTCTATTTTTTATTCTTATTTTATTTTGTTCTTTTTTTTTATTAATGTCATTTTTAGTAATATTTATATTTATTTTAACTTATAAGTTAGTATGAGTCGAACACCTTCCTAACTTATTTTAACTTAATTTTTAACTTACAAATTAAATTAATGCCGAATATTTTTATTTATAATTTAATTTATAAGTCATTTAAAACGAGTCATTCCCAAACAGACTATGAAATCTAAAAGATATTTCAAATCTCTTTAAAATCTGCCATCTTTAATGAGAGGAATTAATATTTCTATAACAAAAAAATTTAATATCTTTACGAGTTTTCTGTCACGTGAGTGCATTAACCATATACTTGAGAGTTGCAAAAATGTAATTCACAATAAGGAAAAACAAACAATTTAAAAATAGCTTCTAGATGGGGATGTCGTGGCTAAAAAGGAATAACTCCATATTAAGATTTTTTTTTTTTTTTTTTATCCCAATGGGGTAAAAAGAAATCACTACAACAACTATATATCTCTCTTACATTTTATTATTTTGAATTTTTATACATATCTAAACAGCAAATAAATGAGTATTTCTTTATTATTATTATTTTTCAAAATTTAGTAAGATTTATAAAAATAATTATACTTAATTTTGTATGGGAATAATAGGATATTTGTTTTTATTCTTAACAAATTATGTTGCATATGAACACATTTGTTCAAACTTACCAAAATATATACACGTACGTATACCTCTTTAAAAGAAGAAGGTGACCGTTTTAGTAAACAAAATCAGCCGTGGTCAGGAAAATATATAGTATATAATAGAGCCACAGCAAGAAAGAAACCTTTGACATTATACTCCACAGAATTGAGATTACAACCTAAATGAAGCAGAAAGGTTGAAGAAGAAGAAGAATGTGCATTAAGCTTCAGTTCTAATGTTTGTGGTGGGATCAACCGGAAACTGAGCAACCTAAAACAGAACCACCAGTGGATGAGTTTGCAGTCTCTGCCTCCATGGTCCCCGAGACTAGTGGTGGAGGAATACATGCACCTGTATTATTTATTCTTATACCAAGTGTTGGGCCATTATTGTTTGGGCTTATTGGGTCAGACTTATTTGGGCCTTTGGAGTATTGGGTTATTATTTAAATGGTGATTTAATTGGGTTGGAGCAGTATTGTGGTGGACATGTGGCAGTTTATGGGTTAACACCTTAATTGATAAGGGTTAGCCGTAATTTGATGTTAGTGCAGGAGTTAGTGGGAAACATGGATTTGACGGGGATTGTGTGCAATTAGCTGATGTCATGGACGGTGCTTGCATGCAAAGGTGGTGAGACTAGTACAAGGTAGATGAAATATACATTTTGTTCTACCAAACACTAGAGCACACATCTCCATTGTTAACCTTTTTTCGGCCTGTACTTATTCTCACACCGGAGCGATCCCCGGCGGCCCAAAATTGTCGAGATCCGGTGCTGACTTGTTTTCTGTGCAGGATTGAACGCGCTTTTAGTGATTGAGGCGCGTGAAAAAATCTTGGCGTTAACATTGGCGCTAGAAGGAGGGCTTTTTCTAGTGATTCTGGTTTTCAATCACAGTTATTTAACGTCCTACATCGGAGGTTATGGTGAAAAGTAGGACGATTACAGCTGAAGGGCAGCCCACAGCTGCAAGTTCTTCTCAACAAAGGGTTTCTGTAAAGGATAGGTTGGGTCCTTCTAAGAGTATTCATGATAGACTTGGGTCACAGGATACTCCGGAGAGAACGAGGTTGCCAGCTTGGTATAAGGTTGGATTCTTTCGTCTCTATAGCAGCGAAGAGAATATTATGGGTCGAACCTGTTCGGCTCTCGGAGAAAATGAGGTTGCCAGCTTGGTATAAGGTTGGATTCCTTCGTCTCTATAGCAGCGAAAAGAATATTATGTGTTGAACCTATTCGACTCTCGGAGAGAACAAAGTTGCCAGCTTGGTATAAGGTTGGATTCCTTCGTCTCTATAGCAACGAAGAGAATATTTTGGGTTGAACCTATTCGGCTCTCGGAGAGAACGAAGTTGTCAGCTTGGTATAAGGTTAGATTCATTCGTCTCTATAGCAGCGAAGAGAATATTATGGGTTGAACCTATTCGGCTCTCGGAGAGAACGAGGATGCCAGCTTAGTATAAGATTGGATTCCTTCGTCTCTATAGCAGCGAAGAGAATATTTTGGGTTGAATCTGTTCGGGTTTCGGAGAGAACGAGGTTGCCAGCTTGGTATAAGGTTGGATTCCTTAGTCTCTATAGCAGCGAAGAGAATATTATGGGTTGAACCTGTTCGGCTCTCGGAGAGAACGAAGTTGCCAGCTTGGAATAAAATTTGATTCCTTCGTCTCTATAGCAGCGAAGAGAATATTATGGGTTGAACCTGTTCGGCTCTCGGAGAGAACGAGGTTATCAGCTTGGTATAAGGTTGAATTCCTTCGTCTCTATAGCAGCGAAGAGAATATTTTGGGTTGAACATGTTCGGCTCTCGGAGAGAACGAGGTTGCCAGCTTGGTATAAGGTTGGATTCCTTCGTCTCTATAGTAGCGAAGAGAATATTATGGGGTGAACTTGTTCGGCTCTCGGAGAGAATGAGGTTGCCAGCTTGGTATAAGATTGGATTCCTTCGTCTCTATAGCAGCGAAGAGAATATTTTGGGTGCTCTCGGAGAGAACGAGGTTGTCAGCTTGATATAAGGTTGAATTCCTTTGTCTCTATAGCAGCGAAGAGAATATTTTGGGTTGAACATGTTCGGCTCTCGGAGAACACGAAGTTGCCAGCTTGGTATAAGGTTGGATTCCTTCGTCTCTATAGCAGCGAAGAGAATATTTTGGATTGAACTTGTTCGGCTCTCGGAGAGAACAAGGTTGCCATCTTGGTATAAGGTTGGATTCCTTCATCTCTATAGCAGCGAAGAGAATATTTTGGGTTGAACCTATTCGGCTCTCGGAGAGAACGAGGTTGCCAGCTTGGTATAAGGTTGGATTCCTTCGTCTCTATAGCAGCAAAGAGAATATTTTTGGTTGAACATGTTCAGCTCTCGGAGAGAACGAGGTTGCCAGTTATAAGGTTGGATGATGTTATAAGTTCTTTGGGAAAAATATTTTTATTGAAGCTTGGTGATATGTTTGACTCTTGGAGGTGAACTCTTAATTTTTCTTTGGAGGTTCGGTGATCTGTTCATCCTAAAGATGGTGTACAGAAACTCTTCAGTAATGAGTAAGTGTTACCTTACATTATTACCTGATTTTATTTGAAGTGTTGAGTTCATATTATATATTGTTTAAATAACAGTATAATTTAAATTGAAAAGGAGTAAAAAATAGAAAATCATATTTCATTAAATATATAAAAAGGGGTTACAATATTGTTGAAAATTTACAAGTTTATGAACCTAAGGTGAAGATAAGTTGTCTTCGGCATTACTCCTCGTATTCGTCTTCAGAAGAATCAAGGAGCAATGGGTTCACAGCAACGGCAGATAGTTTGGTTTTACCTTTGCTTCGGGCTGCTTCATAGCTTTCGGCATACATTTGAACTATTTCATTAGTTAGTTCAGGCGATTTGCAGTATTCGGTTTGTATTTGTTTGCGGAGGTCTTCGGTGAGTGGGGGGCCAAGAGCCTTGAGTTCGCAAAGCTCATTTTCGACTTTGCCCCGAAGGTCAAGATGTCGTTCTTCGGAGATTTTGGCTTCGGTGATTGCTTTAGTCAGGCCTTGGTTGTTTTGTGTTAATAGTTCGTTGGCCAATTGTAATTCTTGATTTTGTTAGGTGGTTGGTTGTTGGAGGGCTTCGGATGTGGTTAGTTGTTCTTTCAAGTTGATGAGGTCTTTTTTGAGACACTCGATGGTAAAGATGGAATTTGCATGAAGACTATTCTCCCTTGCCAGAGCAGACTTCAAAATGGCATTTTCCCTTCGGGCAGCATCTTCTTCGGTTTCCATCTCTTTGTATTTTTGATAGAGCCGCCCGAAGATTCCATTTGCCTACAGTTGTTCAGAGTTAATAGAAAGTTTCAGGACAATATCTGTGAATAAGGATGGTTAAGTGGTAATTTGCTTACTCTGGCTTGGTGAGTCATGCCTTCTTCAATCAGATCAGAAATGGAGCTGTTGCTAAAGCGGTGATCGTCAGTATCGAGAATGAAAGAGTTGTACAGGTGTAGAGGGAAATTTTCATTACTGTTTGGCCATAAAGTAGGTGATTGAACAACTTCGGGAATAGGTATAGAAGAGGAAGATTGTCGTTGTGGAGAAAGTATTGGTTGTTTGGGTGGTGGTGGGACGTCAGTTGTTATAGGTTCGGTTGGAGGGGTTGATTGGTCGTCTAAAGAGTGTTTTCTCTTTTGGAGTAAGGGAGAACTGGGTTCGTCTTGTTCTTCAACTTCGACTTCATCAGTCACAGTTGGAATGGTTGACGGTTGGCTAGCTTCAGTGCGAGGTATTCTTAGATCTTCGGCAGTAAGAGGGATGATTTTGGTTTTTCTCTTTTTGGTGCGGAGAATTTTGGTGCGTTCGGCAATGGGCATATTAAGGAAGCTTTCAGTAAGAACCGGGGCTGGGATAAGTATGGGTTTTTTGACAGCTCTTTTCTTTCGGCGAGGTTGGCTTGTCTCTTCGGTGGGGGTTGGCTCAGTGTTTTGGGGTTCGGTGGTTGGTGGTTCAGTAGCTTGAAGTTCGGTTGGAGTTTGGGCTGAGTTGGCAGAGAGGAATTTCTCCAATTCTCTTCGGTCAATAGAGGTAGGTTTGATAAGGGATACTACAACAAACAAAGAAGGATATTTCAAAATAATTATTGAAGAAAATTTAAGAAGCTACACAAGAATTGACTTTGGAAATTACATTTGTGGTCATACAACCATGCTTGCTTGCTTAGAAAGGCGAAGCTCCATTCTTTTATTGGAAGTTTCTCCATAAGCTTCGCCATTTCTCTTACGCGTTCCTCAGGAATGTCGCCGAGGTCTGCAGAGGCGTGTTCGGCAGTGGTCCAGTCAGGGATAGAAGAGATTTCGGGTCTTTTAACAAAGAACCATTTCTCGTACCATTTTTTGTTACTTGAAGGGGTGTCCATCAAAGGGCGTTTCTCGAACTTGAAATTAGGTTTTGGGGCTTGTTTACCTAGCACTTTGAAACCCCGTTCACGAGTCTTGCCGGAAGTGAATAGAGTAAAGAAAAAATCAATAGAGGGTGGAACCCCTATCTCGCCACAGAAAGCGATGAAGGCAAGGATATGAATATAGGAGTTAGGAACCAGTTGGGCGAATCCAACGCCCACGAACCCTAGAAAGGTGACGATGAAGGCATGAAGAGGAAAACGGATTCCTTTTTCCAGAAGGGTGAGAGGCATGGCGGTCCAGCCCCCATGACGATGGTACATTCGATCAGTAGGGGTAGGTGTTCTCAGATGGTGAGTGTCTGGAATTTGATAACGTTCTCGGATGATGTTGATATCATCCTCTATAAGTGTAGAGGGGCTGTTGGTATGGGGGTGTTGTTTCTCATCCTGAAAGTCAAAAGGAGGTGTTTCAGTGATGGGGGTGGAGGATTTTTGCTGGATGATGGGGCCGATTTAGGGTTCTAAGTAACTGGAATAGAAGCTTGAAGAATTTTAGAGGTTGGAGTAATGTTTTCTGTATTTTGGGAAGTCATTGCTAACAGATTGATTGAGAGAGAAAGCTGAAGGAAGAAGAAGGCAAGAGTATTTTGAATTTCGAATGAACAGGTGAAACTATCCAAATTGGGAGATTTGGGGCTTTATAGTGGTGTCCCTTCAATGGTTCACGAAACACGAGAACGGCTCATTAAATGAAGGTAATGATGAAAGGACAAAATTGGCATCTGATATTGAATTTGAAGGGGTTGGTGTCCGATTTTAATTTTTCATTACTTGGGCTTTGCTTGGATCTATTTGGATTTTTTTGCTAATTGGGCTAATTACTTATAGTCTTTCATCAAACATGATGGTTGATAAAAAATTGGGGGGCAATGTTGGGCCATGATTGTTTGGGCTTATTTGGTCAGACTTATTTGGGACTTTGGAGTATTGGGTTATTATTTAAATGGTGATTTAATTGGGCTGGAACAGTATTGTGGTGGACATGTGGCAATTTACGGGTTAACACCTTAATTGATAAAAGTTAGCCGTAATTTGATGTTAGTGGAGGAGTTAGTGGGAAACATGGAGTTAGTGTGCAGTTAGCTGATGTCATGGACGGTGCTTATATGCAAAGGCGGTGAGACTAGTACAAGGTACAGGGCACAACACAATGGAAGGTAAGATGAAATATACATTTTGTTCTACCAGACACTAGAGCACACACCTCCATTGTTAACCTTTTTTCGGCTTGTACTTATTCTCACACCGGAGCGATCTCCGGCGGCCCAAAACCGTCGAGATCCGGTGCTGACTTGTTTTCTGTGCAAGATTGGACGCGCTTTTAGTGATTGAGGCGCGCTTGACGTTAACACCAAGGTTATTGCATTCTGGTGGAGGAGAAGGAGATCTTTCTGCCTCATCAGGCCTGTCTGTCATCATGAACCTCAGATGGCTCAGACACATGCACTTCTGAAGGATCCTCGTTTGGATATTCAATTAGTTGTTCAGTTCAGTGGCATGAAATGGGATCGATCGTGTAGCACATTCCACATCCTATACTTCCTCTGGTTCTTCATTTAAATCCTCTTCTGGATCTTCTTCAGGCACCACTTTAGAACCTTCTTCCAGTTTCTCTTTTGTTTCAACTTCAGGTTCCTCATCTGGATCCTCTTCAGGGAGGAACATATTCTACAGTAAGCTCCTGATATGCTTCCTCTACTTCTTTACTCCATACCTCTAAATATTTCGTTTTGATGATATCCATCTCTCTGCTCCTTGATATCTTTGCAGCATCGAATTCCCTCATGGCACCTACATCATAAAAGAAACAACAAGGGTACTAAATTATATGATCATGTAATAAAAATGGTTGGATGCATCAAAATCTTAAAATGAATAAATAAACCAATTTTATTAAAAAGGTAGTAATACCTGGTACCTACATCACAAAAGTATTAAGTGTACCAAAATTATCTCAACATCAAATACAAGTGTAGTAGTGTATGAAAAAGAAAAAGTAGTAAGCAAACAACACTACAAAGAAAAAAAAGAGCAAAGAAACAAGTGATCAATCACACACACACACATGATACCAAAGAGAACTTCCACTACATCTTGTGTGTTAATTAATAATCTTAGACCAAACCCAAGAAAGAAAAAAGATCGCCCAGATGCAGAAAGCCACTGTCAAAACCATTTACAGATTTTTAATAAAATGAAAATAAAGGCATGTGTATTGATCAAGAAAAGGAAAAATAATAATAAAATCAAAGTATCAAACCAATTGAGATGGTTGAATTAACACCACCTAGAGATAAATTGACAACACCCGCTAAAGAAGAAATATAGATTATATAGACTAATAACAGGATCAGTGATGATAAAGGCCGATTAAGAAGCAGAACATTATTCACATGGATGGAGATAGTATCGTGAATTATGACAACTTTGTATTAACAAAGCTATTGCCTTGGGTGGCAAAGAGGCATTTACATTAGTAATCATTAAGTCATATGAATTACTTAACTAACATAACTCTGGGGTATTAGTGCAAAAAAGCCAAAACAAAAATATTAGGATTGCCTCTACATTAAAATAGACCCTTTTTGAGTCGATGTTATTTTATATTTACTCTCCAACATTCACAAACTCTGACAATCCAACTATGTCCTAAAAATAACTTCGTAGAATTTTCCAAAATTGTTTTAACATGTAACGCTACTAAAAAACTAGAGGCAACAATGCAGTTGGATTAATAATTCAAATCAAGCCCATAAGGGATAGAGTAAAGAAAGGGCAAAAGCAACACAGTTTAACCATATCCCTGGTGCATGTTTTAACTAATTGATCCTATTATTTTAAAAAGATAAACCCACCAGATGAAAGCTCAATAATAAGACAATCATGTGGTATGTGTGATATATATCGAACAAAAATTAGCTAAAGCTAACCGTAAAAATGAAGCATAGTTGTTTGCCACGTTGAATAATGAAGGAAGACGTGATCACATAAAGAGTATAAAAAAGCTATTGACTTGGCAATAACCTAACAAACACCCCATTACCACAAGAAAAATCCACTTCTTTTGATATTTTACAAAATGACAATTACCATCACAATTTATTAGCATGCCATCACTATTAAACTAAACACTCCATAAATTTAGGGGTAAACATGGTACCAAACTATAAGCTTAAAATTTGTAAGTTTTGCAAATGAGAAGTAATGATAGATAATGTAAACACAAAAGTTGTACTTCTAATAATAGAGAAATTAAAATAGTAGTAAAAGTTTTACCCTTAAATTTGTATTGCACCGACTCCGGACCTGACCCCACTCCAAACTAGGTCCACAAAAGTGCATTTTTGGCCTCCCTCTTTTTCTCTCCTGCACCATGTTTAAACTAGTTTCAGAAATTTGCTTTCTTGGCCTCCCTCTTTTCCTCTCCTGGCCCATGTTCAAACTAGTTCCAGAAATTTGTTTTCTTGGCCTCCCTCTTTCCCTCATAATAAGGTCCTGATCCATGCTCAAACTAGTTTCAGAAATTTGTTTTCAAGGTCTTCCGCTTTTCCGGTTGATGGCTTTTTCCGGCGGCAGAACAGAGGGCAAGTTTTTAGCCTGAGTTGGATCCATGTCAATCACAGGTTCAGAGATTTGCTTTCGTGCTCTTCCTCGTTTTCTCCTGATGGGTTCTTTTGTATGCAGATCAAAGGGCAAAACTTGAGCCTCATCCAGACCCATGTGTGCAGAAACAGGTGCTGTAGGCTCTAGCTTCGGTGTGTCTGTTGGGGAAATTTATTGTCAGTTGAATTGAAATAGGCATTTACACTACTAATCAGTAAGCCATATAAATTACTTAAACTGCCACAGCTCTATTGTAGTAGCGCGACAAAGCCAAAACAAAAAATATTAGTGCAGCCTCAGTACTTCCTAACAATATGAATATAGGAAAGTTAGTATTATCTTTCTTTCTCTTCTTTCAGTGTCCACAATCAGTAAAATATACGTCATAAAGTAGTATTTCTTACATCAAATAACTGAGTCCAGTACAAAAATCTAATCCAACCAAGATTTAAGGGTGAAGCTTAAATGACCCTAGCAGGAAAGTATGAAATTCTAGAGGAAGAAATATTATAAAGTGCAAAAAAAATGGGAATCTCTTTATTAGGAAGGGAGGAAGCAAACCACAGGCAATACATATCCATTGAACAATGATTTGCTCTAAATTTGAGACAAACAGACCCTCTTTGAGTCAAATGCATTTTACATTTACTCTTCAACATGCACAAACTCATATGACCTAGATAGTGAAATTTTTTTCAGTACAATTATCCTAACATGTAATGCTACCATAAAGTTAGAGGGCTAGACTAAAAGCAAGGGCAAATCAATGCAGTTGGATTATTCAATAATTCAAACCAAACCCTAGAGGAGTAGACTAAAGAAAGGGCATGTAAAAACAACATAGTTTATTTTATTTAACAATATTTGCATATGCAAGTTTGTTTCAACAATTGATCGTATCAATTTAAGGAGATAAACTCACCACCAGATGGAGCTCAGTAATAAGACCAAACAATGAGTAGTACTGATAAAATACCACAATGCAAGCTTCCTACCATTATTTTACTAAACAAATAACAGTACTAATACTTGAATACATATGATGAAAAATGGGGAAGAGAGAGCAAGAAGAGAGCAGAAGAAGGCTCAACAATGAACCTGTAAACTGTCTGGTGCAGTGTAATATTCTGGATCCTTCTTCAATGGCGACAATCCAAAGCCCCACTTCTATTTCATTGTTTCATGCTCTTTCCGCCTACGTCTCTCTCTATATATAGTACTCCTACACCTACTACTGCTACAACGTGTCCCCTTTCTAGAAGAAGAAAAAAAAAATCACCATCCCCTTTCAGTCTAAAATGTTATTACTACCTCCGTCCGATAACGAGTGTTTTTTTAATTTAAATTACATAAATTAAAATGACAAAAATACTTTTAATATATTTTCTTTATTTTGTTTGAGACTTTTTTTTATTGTTTTTTGGTCTCTCTTTCTTTTTCTTCAACCTTTCAACTTCTCAATAAATATATAATAAATACCATTGGTTGCATAAGGGCACATATGAAAAAATATTATAAAAATTGTATTGAAATTCTAACACATCACTTATTTTGAGAAAAAATATTAAGCCTAAAAAAACACTTATTGTGAGACGCTACCTCATTCACTTTTTAACTTTTAATATTATACATTCATTTCCTTAATATTTATGCACAACTCTAGAACAACCTATATTAAGGGACAAAAAGAACTTCTAAAAATTATCCTTTGTAAATTAATACGAAGAACAGAAACTTATTGGCAGACGCGAGTACCTAAAATGATTCTTCTACAACTTAACCAAGTTGCATTTTTCTCCGACTTTTAAATTCTTCCATTTTTATATTACCTCCATCCCATAATAAGTGTTTTTTTAGTTTAAATCACACATATCAATACACAAGCTAAAATAGCAAAAATACCCTTAATATACTTTCTTTATTTTGTTTGAGATTTTTTTTATTGCCTTTTAGTCTCTCTTTCTCTTTCTTCAACCTTTCAACTTCCCAATAAATACGCAATAAATATCATTGGTTGCATAAGGACACATATGAAAAAATATTGTAAAAATTGTATTGAAATTTTAACAGATCACTTATTTTTAAAAAAAATATTAAACTTAAAAAATCACTTATTGTGAAACGAATGTAGTATTACATTTACCCCAACGGCCTAACCTTTTAAATTTTGTTGAACTGCGACTGTTTTTAACTTTTACTAGGACTTTACCCAACTTCCTAAACCACATTTGTATACCAAATTAAACAATATAATTTAACAGCAATAGAACAAGATCTTCATAGATTAATATATACGTGCACTCGTCTCAAATTCTCATTGCAGATTTGTCCTATATAATAATTCTCATATTGATTCTGGACAAATTACACAACAGGAATTTCATCTGCAACCACCAAGAAAAAAACCTAAAAATAACTAGTATGTGATCCTCCATAGCTTTCATTTGTACCGTACCAGCTTTGGTGACTAGCAGCCTATCCCATCAGCCAGCAACCCACTGTTCTGAACACGCTCCTCGTTCCTCCAGATCTGCTGTACGGCTGAAATAAAATAAAAAGGAAAAGGAAAAGAGTGAGACAGATAGAAGAAGAGAAGAGAGAAGGGAGGGGGGGTTCAATAAAATTATTTTTCACGTCCTTGAACCCGAAATAGCTCCTTTATTATAGAAACAAAATACAATGAACGTCTTGATTACAAACAAAACGAGAGAAGTATTTCAACATTTCTACCTAATACCATTTACAATGTTAACATGATGTATTCATCACTTTCACTTAAAAGAGGCTATCTTCATCTCCAATGTAATACGGACTTGCAATTATCTGAAAAGGACAAGATTGAGTAAACAACAGGTTTACAAAGGGAACAGATATGTGACTCCCAATTGTTGAAGACAATTGAAACTTTGCAAGTGAAGCAAGCTAATCAGCGGAAAAAAAACCTTATTACATGGTTCTGAGAGCACTTGTGTATGTGATGCTTTTGTTGGTTGTTGACCAGAGGAAAGGATGGGAAGAATCAAAGGTAGACTCCCCAAATAGAAAGGGAGATAGAGGGTGCTTCTCAGCTAGAGTTGGGGGTGGCGATGCATGACGATTAGCTGGGAACTTACACTATTAAGTCCATCAAAATAGTTGACTATACAGCATTAGTATGGGATCTCACCAAGCACAACATTCAGTTGAAAGAAATCCTTTTAAGGTAATTACGATGCATCACATCCCGCAGAAAACCTGACAGCTCCAAAAGAACCAAAGTAACAATGTAGTAGATAGAGCTCAAACTTCCTAACTGTGTGCGATTATGTGATGAATGAACATGGCATCAAAATAGAAAAGGATTAGGCTAAAAACATGTCTCTTTACCTATTTATCAACTCCAATGCAAGACTTTTGGCATGCTTCAAAAACTGGAAGCTCTTCTCAAGATCACCATCTCCTAAAATAGCCAAGTTTATGTTCAAAAAGACCTCCCTGTAAGCTTTACAGAGTTCTCTTAGGTCCTCAGTATCTCCTGCACAGATG
This sequence comes from Panax stipuleanatus, assembly GCA_020205555.1. NCBI lineage: Eukaryota > Viridiplantae > Streptophyta > Magnoliopsida > Apiales > Araliaceae > Panax > Panax stipuleanatus. The sequence continues at coordinate 32,511 of JAINUT010002393.1, forward strand.
TAATTAAGATGACGCACGAAATTCTTGTGGGCCTGTTCTGCTTCGTTATCTGGCATAACTGTTTCTTTTGAACAATTCTGAGTCAGCCTGTTCTTCCCTCTGTTGCTTACTGCTGCTTCCAGCTTTGCAGCCATGCTTATGGCTTGACCAATACATGAAGAAGGTAGCTACAGGGAAGATGCAAAGCACAAAAACAATAAGATTGTAAATAAAGAGTAACCCCAGCTTTTCACACAGCCTCAATATACATCTGGGAAAATGAACAACTACTTTTGTTATATATACTTTTTTCAAGATAAAACATTCCAGTGAATATAATGTTTGTTTGCTTATAAATATCACCAAATCCCATAACATTCTTGCTTTTGCAAACTTCTGCCTGAAGGTAATTGTCACAAGTCGGTTCCACTCAGAGAGGCAGAGGGAGAATGCAACTAACCTGAGCAACCTGAGCGACTTTAAATCCAAAACTCCTCTCTGAAACACCAGACACAAGCTTATAAAGGTAAATGACATCTTCGTAGTCCATGCTTTCACCTCTATGATCTGAAATCAAGTTTGTAGAAGTATCTTTCTTTGACGTCAGATAAGAAACATGGTACGCCCCTACAGATCCCGGGAATTGAACTTTTAAGTCAACAATTTTAGGGTAATGCGTGACAAATAGGATCATGCATCTTTTCTTCTCAAGAAGATACTGCAATGTAGCGTAAGCAATTGCTACACCATCATGTGTACTAGTGCCTCTCCCAAGCTCATCGATGATAACTAATGAGTGGGATGAACAACTGTGAAGTATGTGAGAAGCCTCACTCAATTCTTCTAAAAAGGTGCTCCTTCCTTGCTGGATACTGTCAGAAGCACCCATTCTAGTGTAAATGCCATCCAACACATGCAGTTTTGCAGAACATGCTGGTACAAAGGAACCAACCTAGAGGGATCAGAGGATACAATCAATGAATTTGTGATCAAGAAAAAATCTTTTTGTTAACTAAAACTCATGGTGCAAAACTTTCAGACTTCAAGATAATTATTTCAAATCTTACTGGTTGAACGGGAGACTGCTTAGAACAATCCATTCTAAACATGATACACATGAAATGCAATGGGAAAGAAAAGAAACAAGAAAGTATAGCGTGTAAATGTGTTTTTGGCACATCTTAAAATCCATGCTGAACACACTAAAAAACATAGGACATACTTTGCAGGATGGAGGGATTATAAATAATAATCACACTAATAATTTTGGAATATACAATGTAACTGCATTCGGTTATCTTCACATTCAGTTTGATAGGAGTGATGAATAAAATGGAAGGTATGCAAAAATATGACATACTGAAAGCGTATCCATATAGAAGGAGAGGCAAGCTTCCCTCTTGATGTTTGGTTGTTATAAAGAAAGAGAGAAGAAAAGAACGGAACGACATTTTATTGTACAAACCATTATATTTAACAGGTTAGTGCTTTTCAGAAAGGCCAAAAAGACATCGGCACTTTCCTTTCTCTTAACTTCTTTCACTCAATTTTAGCTGGTCCTGGAAAGAAAATTCATTCTCCCAGATTTCTTTCTCTAATATTTTCTTTTTTTAAAGTAATGACCTCCTTTATTTTCCCTTTTCCTTGGTAAAAAACAAGGAAAATTTCCTCTTTCCCTACCTTTTTCTTCCTTCTCACCAGACGTACCACGTGTAGTAACAGCTAAGATCTTAGAGGCTCCTTGACAAAATAATGACAAGTTACATGTCAGCGAGATTTGAGAGATACAGTTGACACTCCTTTTGTACATAGATATAGCAATAGAATACAAATGTGAGCATTAAATAGGGCTTTTACCTGAGCCATAATAGCAATGAGAGCAACTTGGCGTATATAACAACTCTTTCCCCCCATATTTGGTCCAGTAATGATCTGACAATACTCACTTTCTGCATGCAAATTTGTATCGTTTGGGACAAAGTTATCTTGTAATATACTTTGCAGAACCTAGTCAGATGAAAGCAGTAAAAGAGTAAAACATATGAATATTATTAAATAACTGAAAAGACTGTAAAGTCTGTAAGATTTAACATGCAATAATCATATGGGAATAAAAAAGTCTATTTAGCCAGTCCACTGATATAGTTGCAATGAGAATGTGTTGAATCAAAAACTAGCCATATTTAAGTATAAGCTTAGTTCAACCTCTTAGGGATCTGACGGGTGATTTCTTCCATTGTTTTTCAAGGCAAGTATATTATGATCATACATGGGTGGAAAAATTACTTGTACAACTTTTGAGTTGGTCAAATTTAAACACTTCGCAAGCAATCTGTTTCCACGGCCAAAAAAGATAATCAAAAGACTGGGAAGCCAGTTTGCTATTTACATACCGGATGACGACCAGAACGGATGTCTATCTGAACAGGTTCACTGTCATTCACGAAAAGTGGACGAACATAATTCTGCAACCGAGAAGATCAGAGAATTATTAACATCCACTATGCAATAAGTATAACTTCAATAATCCTCCAAGACTAAACCTTATTTCGTGAAAGAACGGCAAGTGAATGTAGACAATCCAAAGCAGCTAGTGCTTGAACAGCAGCTTGAAATTCAGAGTAGTATCTACTGAAATCCTTAAGAAAACTATCCCAAACAGCTTGACAGACAAGAATGAGCTCCTCATTAACTAGTGATAACTGTTGTACAGCAGTCAATACTTCAGGTGGATGATAGCGTACAGTTTTCTTGGTACTATTTACCTTCACCCAGTTGGAAGGAACCTTCACATCTACAGGAACCTGCACTAAAGTGACGATCAATTAGATACACAAAAAGCAGTGCCAAAAAAGACAAAGACCAAGACATCAAGAAAATCCTGTGATTTGATGCCTGGAAACATTAAGCACATAATTTTATCACTAAGAGAAAAAAAATAACGATGTTAATTTAGTAGGATTGAAGTTTGGGACAATTATCTGCCAGAAATCAATTATGTACCGTCTATTAAGGAAAAGGGAAATAGTTTGATAAGCAAGTTGCAACAATTACATCCCTGATTACTATTAGTCAAATTGCACTATAAAACTGTAATTTACTTTATATATGACTGCCAGCCCCACAATCACACCCGAAAGGTCCAATCCAACAGAGAAGAATACAAGCTAGGACAGAAGCCAAATCCATGTCAAACACCAACTAAATGAAATGACCGGCTAGTTGATTTGAATATTTGATAGCTCAGATATTGTTATTCATGATATTAATCCGATTCAAGATCATTGAGAGGTAATTCAATCTAATTTCATTTTCACAGACACTGGTGACTAGATATGTTTCTTAATTGGAAACTAAAACCATCGTCTAATTGAAATCCATACAGGTGAATCAAGAACCAAACAGAAAAGGGATCCATAAAAGTACAAACTGACAGACTAGACAAAGGTGAAAGAGCGTGCTGAACTGAAACATTTGATCTTTCAATGTATAAAAACATAACAAGTATCTCGATTCTCAATTAAAAGTACCTCAATCAAGTGTGTGGTTCCAGAAACACTCATGAATTCCAAATTGCGATTACCAAGCTGTTTGCGATACAAAACAATTAGTAAATCTAGTTTCTCCTTTGTCAACTGAACTTTTGTTCTGGCTCTAGAAACCTGCCCATAACAGAATTAATTCAGCAACTATTAGAAATTAAAATTTGAAGGTTTTATATAGAGCAGGATTTAGATTTAATTTCAAAGACTATTGTTCAAGAAACCTCTGAAAATTGTTCATCGTTAATGATGAATAAGTTTTGAAGGTCCTGTTTACCAGCAGCATCTTCGCTTAGGCTAGACAAAAGTTTTGCAGCAGTACCAATTACACTGGATGATGAAGCTGTCAAAATTAACTTCCTTAACAACACAGAGTGCACAGTATTCATTTTCAGGTTGTGGTTGTTGTCCTCTTCTTCAATGAGAAGCTCCTGAAGTTGCTTTCCAGCAACTAAGATAGCTTGAATGATTTTAATGAACTGTACAATCAGATTATAAGCAGAAACCATCATCAGTTACTATCAAAAGTATGCAAATTGATGGGGAAATATATAGCTGATGTCCAGTTAAGACTATAACCAGACTGGTATAATATAGATGTTTAAACTGTCCAAGCATCCCCTCCTCTTTTGTCCCACATCCACAGAGTTGGTGACATGGGGGAAGTAAGTTAAGTTTTCAGTGTCAGAAACATTTTAGCAACATAAGTAAATCACACACCCATATATAGAGAGATAGATTCAAACAAATTACAGACATTTATTACCTCAGATGCTGTAGCTGTTCGATGAAATATTCTGGTTATTCCACGCTGAACATCAGGCGACCTTCCTAAACTAGTCAAAACTGAAGAAAGCACGTGTTGTACCTTGGGCTGCACAATAGTAACATCAGAGCCTCCCTTGTCAAGGTTGTAATCTTGAGAAGCTTTGTAAGAACCCATTGATTCTGCAATCTCAGAAACAGCATCAAGACGGGCGTAGATCGTGTTTCTATCACATAAAGGGTGAGTCACCTGTTCCATGCAATGGCACCAAGTGCTATAGATCAAGAAATACTAATAAGAGTCGCAAAATCAATAAATCAGATCAGATCAAGTGCACCCCATACCCAGTGCCTCAGAAGCCTTGATCCAAATATAGTAAGAGTGTTATTCATACTTTGCAGCAAGGAGCCAGATTCAGACCCATCAGAGTTATTCCTCAAAACCTAAATGCAGTTAAAAGTTGAACCCATCATTAAAGAAGGGAAACTTAAAATATTCTGAATAAGAAAAAAATTGAAAATAATATTAATGAAACTAAGAGCATGTTTGATAACTCTTACTAACAACTTACTAGCTTTTTCACTTTTTTGGTCAGAGAGTTGGGTGCTAAAAAAAATTACTGAACAGTGTCTTAATTGGAGCAAAAATGACTTTTTTGGTAAGCAAGTTCCTCCTCACTTTTCTAATCAGTTGAGTTGCTTATTGAATTATTACCAAAATGTCCTTAATCATACACATTCTAAATGAAAGCTAAGGTCCAAGATTTCATATTGAAGATCATAGAAATCTCTGCTCATTGTGAAAGGCAATGTTGTATACATCAGACTTATTCCATAGGAAATTCCTGGTACTTGCATTAAAAACCAATACTTTCACCTACTTTATCCCCACCGGCTTTTCACACAGGATGAGAGTTTTCTGGCATCAGAGGTAAACATATCAAATTCCTCTTTACCCAATACTATTCCACCGAGGCAAGTATTGTTTTGCAAATATTGCAACTGACAAGATGGATGTAAAATAACTCAGTTGCCTAGACAAATCATATCAGTTGGTCACATCACTAAAGCAAAGCGCAAAATCCTATACCATTTGTAGTGTTATTGTTCCATCCACAACCCACATCAATTCTCATCAGACTGGCCCAATAAGCATGTTGGACCACCTCCTTAACTAAAAGGTTAACCTATTAGGTTGAGGCTCCACCATACTTATTAACTCATCTACACTCTTGAATTTATCCGATATGGGATTCATGTAAACTATCCCAACAATCTCCACCTTTCACTTGAATACCCATCACAAGTATCATACCAGAGTATTCACCATTAAGCACACCCTTCTTTGAATTTTTTCAAGAGCTCCCCATTCGACTCTAATACTACTCTCCACCACTTAAGCACACTCCACCACGCCAGAGCACACGTGGGACCCTAGCAATTTCTCCAAAGCCATCCACGAGCCCGCTCCACCCGACTCAAACCATTGTGCTCCACCTGATTCAAGTATTTTTTCAGAGCCATCTCCCGAGCCCGCTCCACCCGACTCAAACATTTGTGCTCCACCTGATCCAACTCTATCTCCACCTTGTGATATTTTGGGCCCATCGAACCATGAGTTTTGATACCATTTGTAGTGTTATTGTTCTATCCACAACCCACATCAATTCTCATCAGACTGGCCCAATAAGCATGTTGTACCACCTCCTTATCTTAAAGGTTAACCTATTAGGTTGAGGCTCCACCATACTTATTAACCCATCTACACTCTTGAATTTATCCGATATGGGATTCATGTGAACTATCCCAACACCATAGAAGTGACCTGAAACATACCCCATCATTTAACTATTTAAGGCATACTGAAATATAATATACCTCTAATTGATGCATAGCATTGGCAGACAGGGTCATCTCCATGTTACCAGAGTATGGTCGAAATGAAGCACCCAAGCACAGAATTCTTTCAAAACCAAATTGCTTCAGGTGACGAATGGTTAAGGCTAATGCTTGGACAGCTATATCAGGCATGGCCATAATTCCCTTCAAAACAAAAAAAAAAGATATACAAGAAAAAAGAATAAAAATAACATATGAAAAATGACAACTAATGACCTCTAAGTAAAACTAGCAGGAAGATATAATAAACAAGATGCTCACAATGCTCTACCTGTTTTGAAAATACTAAAGTTAGAATACATATTCAGTATTTTCACAAGTTTAGAAGTTCGTATTCTCTTCTTCACAGATGATTGTAGAAGAGAATATAATAGTATACAAATTCTAAAAAGAAACAGAATTGTTTTCATTAAGCCATTTTACTAATAAACATTCAGGGATCATGCAACCAAACAACAATATATATACACCTTGACATAATTATGTCTATAAACATGTGAATACCACGTATATATGCTATTATATGAGCATTTGTTCACGACGACATACACACAAAGTAAATTAATTTATTTGTATGTGCCTAAACCAATTTTTCCCCATAGTACGCGAGAATATGAAGGATCGTAAGGGGGAAAGTCAAGAGGTAAACCAAAATTAATGTGGATGGAGGAAGTCATGCTAGTTTTTTTCTGAACAAAGGAAAATGGAAGAATAAAACTTGTGTTTCCAACCAACTTAAATTCTCAAATTGCTTTAACGAGTTGTTGACATGCATACGTATACAAATATATATGTATAGGTATAGTTAAACTAACTTTGCACATATTTCTGCTACAAACACATCACTGAAAAGCATTAAAATTTAATTAAGGAACGAAAAATAACTCACGTGTAAGATAATACTTCTCAATGTATAACGTTTATGTCAGCACAAGGTGCACGGCATAAATAATAACCACGTAAAATTTAGCAGTAGGATAAAGCTTACGGAAATATTCCTTATTCGTGGACCAGAAACAAGTGACAATCAAGCATGTAAAATTAGTTGGCTTGCAAGCTCAAACAAATAAACTTCCAAACCTCAGCATAGTACACTACTGACATACAAGATATAACTCAATAACATACCTCAATTTCTAGTTGGTTATTTCCTTGTTTTTTCACCTCTGTTTCTCCCTCCTGACAATTATCCATTAATTGATTGTCACTCATGTTCTCATATAAAGACATTACTTCAGCAAGTGCGCCACCATAATTGAAGCAATCTCTTGAGGCATGCTCCACGCGAACATTTGAGCTGGGTCCAGCATATGCTAATAGTAACTATAAATAAAATATCCCGTCCAGTCAGCTAGATGAATAGAAATAAATGTTGCAGTTATATTTATCAAATGCACATATACAACCCACATTTTATGTTTAGTTGTTAACAAAAAGTCTACAAAAATTATATATAGTTACTACATCTTCGAAATACACGAGCTGCTCAAGAATTAAAATATTAGGAATGAAAGGTTACCGCACTGAAAAATAAAATTCATGGATAAATATTCTAAAGTAAATTGAGGATGGTCATTGTCACTTAAGAGTATCATATTAAATACTCCCTCCGTCCCATAATATATGACGTTTTAGATGATTTCATTTTTTCCAAATTATTTGACATTTTATATAATCCAGGAGAATTAACTACAATCTTTCCAAAATTACCCCTCATGAGAAAATGTTACATATAGAGAGTATGAGATAAGTATATAGTAAAGGGTATTATAGACAATTAATACTATATTTAATATTATACAATCATTTCCTTAATTCTTGTACACAACTCTAAAACGTCATATATTATGGGATGGAGGAAGTAAGCAATACAATTACAATTATTATCCTCTAGACTAAAATGCAGTCACACACACTCCAACGACAGAAAGAGCATTATGTGTAACTAATACAGACAACTTCATTCTTAAAATGATAGGTTATAATAATGCTGTTCGAAATATAGAAGTAACAAACAAATTTCTATTGCACTGGAGCAAATTTTTTTTACCAAATACTATATAAACTTCATGTAAGCTAAAGCTACCTTCTGACTCTGTTGGGAGAGGGGCTCCCCAAGAAGCAACTCGGCAGGAGACAAGCTCAAAATCAGAGCCTCAAGGCCCGCCCTCATAAAATTATCATTGAACTCCCCATAGATAACATCCCCAGTCGAAATTTCAACTGCAACAATCCCAATCTTCACATCAAATCCACCGTCAATCCCACAATCCACATTTTCAAGAATTATCCCCTTCTCAACAACACAAACCAAATAATTACTACATGACCCACACCCTTCTTCTCCACCCCCCACATCCTCTGCTGCCTCCAATGTGGCCTTGGTGTACAATGCCGATAACCCGCGACAGAAGGGTCCCAACCTGTTCGACCCGTGAGCCTTAATTGCAGCCGTCTCGGTCTGTTTCACAACACCCACCTTATACCCAGCACTCACAAGCCTTCTAACATGAACATTCAACCTAAAAGTGGGTACACTTGCTGTCAAAAAATTATGATCCATATGGGCATAAATACCCAAAACCCTAGCAGCATTTTCCGCATCTTCCCCAAAAAACCGAAACTTGTACCCAACTTCAACCATTAAAAGAACATCTGGGTACTTAGCTTTAAGTTCAACCACCTGCTGCTCTAGTGGGGTGTATTTAGGATTCAAGTTTGAGAATTTTGAAGGTTCTACAAGGTCATGAGATTGTTCAAGAAGTTTATCTAGGAATTTTTGGTGAAGGGTTGGATTGGGAAGAGGGGGGATAGGGTTGTGGGTATGAGGAGAGAGTTTGGGGGTTTTGGAGGGTTTAGTGGGATAGATGAGTTGGGAGGTAAGAAGGCGTTTGGATGGTGAGAAATTGACAGTGGCTGAAATTTTCGGAGGAGGAGTTGGAGGGTTCTGAGGAGTTGATTGAGATGGTGATGCAATAGAAGTTGAAGATGGAGATGAGGGGTTTAGTATTGTTTTGGGTTTGGGAGCAAAGAAGCGGGAAAGGACCTGTTGCTTCTGCTTCCCCATGATTGTGTTTCTAGCAAATACAATTGAGGGCAGATTTATAAACAGGGTTGTTGCTTTGGCGCGCTATATTTTCTTCTTCATGACTGGGGAGAATGATGACTCCCTCTGTTACTGTGGGTGTGGAATTAATACTAGTCTTAAAACTTATACAAATAAAGATAAAAAACATAATAATAATAATAACAAAATAAGATATTATTACAATCTTATAAAATAAGTATAGTTTTTTAACAAATTAAATTTATTAAACTTTCATTAATATGAAATGAAAATGGAAAAGACTCTGGTCGTGAGACATCATCAAATTATATAAAAATGCATATCTTCAAATATTTTTGCATGTTTATCTAAAAATTATATTAGTTATATATACCTTTTATAATATCTTTATTTTTCATTTAAAAAAAGAGTCAATTTTGTCAAAGAATAATCGATTGAGAATTATGAAATATTGACTTAATTAAGTAACATCTTTTCTTTTTAAATCTTCTTATTTTTGTTGAAGGAAAACATAGCTAAAAAAGTGCTCAAGACTTTTTGTCCTTTTTATTCTTATCCCAAAAAATTCACAAACTTTTTTCTTTTCTTTTTTTAAAATATATATGCTATTATAATTCAATTATAAGAATATGTTTAAATGGGTATTGCAATGTATTGTGATAAATTTATGTCAAATTACAATTGTGAAACTTACATGAGATTAGTATAAATTATAAGAGGGTCTCACTTATTATATATATCTTCAAAAAGGTTACTACTAATGCTTATGCACGTAACTGTCAATTAAAAAATCAACGTAAACTTTCGCAATATATATCATTTTCCTATTTAAATCTTATGGTGTAAGCAGAACATGAGAAAGGGTCCATGAAAAAAAATAAGGGAAAATTATATTGTTTGCTGAATTTTGACTAATGTTAATAATATACTCGAAATGTGACCTTATAATTAAATTAAGAGATTTTTACTACTAAACTATTACTTTTAATCTAAAAAAACTACAATTTTAAAAATAACAAAAATGAATACGCCCAGTCAGTTAATAGTCGACCGCTCTACCACTAAACTATTGAGGAACAACGAACTTAATGAAGTCGACTCTCATTCTTTGGATTAATTTATGACCGAACAAAAAGGAGTTTGTCACTCTTTTTCACATACAATGGGAGAAATGGTTACGATAGTTAGCTTCTCCCATGCCGGAGAGCCTCCAGAACAAGGAGGTGGCGATCAACCATCCACTCTCGAGATTCATATTGATCAATCAATCTCCGCGGCATGCCAGTTCACTAAGTAGACTCACTTTACCGAAGGGCAACAAAGGTTGAAACTCTTATTGCCAAAAAAACAAGGGACACACTTCTCATCCTAGGAGTTAACATGTATGAAAGAGTCCACTCTCTGTTTGTCTCTCCAAGTTTATACAACTAAGTAGCATTTCTAGTATTCAATCATAGAATCGATTCCGATCAAGCAGAAACTATATTTGTTATTAGTCAAACACTAACGCCCTATCTATAGTAAATGACATTTTTTGCTTGTTAGCGCTTTAATTTGATTGCAGCTAGTGCGCCCCTTTTATTTTTCAAAGTCAAGTTCCTCGCTTGTTAGTAAAACTTTGAAGCCCCTACTTTTCTGGAATATTTGAAGTAACGACTTGTCCTAATAAAATAAGAACTTTTAGTTAGTTAGTTTCAAGTCATTAATTAGTCATTATGGAATTGATTTATTATTTTCCATTTTAATTAAATTTTTTTTTTTATAGAAAATGCTATAATATCTGATATTTTATATAAAATTAACTTGATTTTCTATTTATCGTTATTTATCGAAAGAGGTAAAATAAATTTAAAAAAATAATCACTAGGATCTCTTTTATCAAACAACATATCCTTTAACAGATTAATAACTCCAATTACTAGTCTCATTCAAATTTTAAAAATGAAATTTTGAATTATTCTTTCCTCGAGTTTGAGAGGTTAATAGAAAAAGATTAAAGTTTTTTTTGGATTCTTTCTTTTATTAAGTTCAATTAATTAGATTTATATGACATAACAAAGAATTCTATTGATATAAATGTGAATCATAAATAACAAGAAATAAAGGTACTAATCAATAAAAATGAGTCTTTCTTACGAATATTGTATGTATATAAAAAAACTATTTTTGTTGAAAAAATAACATATCATTTTCTTTTTCTAGTGATATTTTATACGATTTTCATAGATCTCTATTTTTTTTGTTTTATGAATAGAATATTATCTAGAGAAGAAATAGATAATGAATAGTAAAGAACGATTCATTTTGACTAAAAGATGTCTTTCACATCCAACTATAACAACGAGTAACCTCTTAATTTTAAAATGGCAGTTCCAAAAAAACGTACTTCTATCAAAAAAGTGTATTCGTAAAATATTTGGAAAAGAAAGGGATATTGGGCAGCCTTAAAAGCGTTGTCATTAGGGAAATCTCTTTCTACTGGAAATTCAAAAGGTTTTTTTGTGCGACAAACAAATAAGTCATAAAATAAAACATTGTAATAATATGAATCGAAAAATTGGCTTATTTCACCGTTAATATGAAATTAAAAATTTTCATTTCCTATTGTTTGAGATTAATCAATATGAAATGGAACTCGCTTTGATCTTAATTAGGACATGTAAGTAAACTAAGAATACCTTACTAAATTCTAAAAAAAAACTTATGAAAAAAAGACAAGATGCAAAGTTTAAACTTTATTTTTAGCCCATTTTCTCATTTTGGGGTGGGGTGTCTTTTTCCTCCATCAACTTATTTGACACAATTACAAAAATAAAAGTGTTTTCCCCCTCTATCTTTATATCTATATAAGGGCAAATACAAATCCTTTAGTTAGAGTTAATGAATCGTTGAAACTAATTGATTCTAGTTATTTTCAAAAATTTTTGTGTAACTTTATAATTTATTATTTCTGGGAATTAATATATTAATCTCCCATATATCTCGCTTTCAACCCAAATCAACAATAAATTATTTTGTCATTAGTCGGGGGTCGAACTTTCTAATTACAATAATTTGATTCGAGAAGAGCATAAATTATAACAAAGTCCTAAAATAAATAAAACTCACACCAAAAAAAGTAAACCTTCAAATTATCATTTGAATAAAGTTTTTTTCATTAATTTGAATCCTTACTAAAAATATTTCATTGAATTAACTCCTTTAATTTTATTCATTTTATTTTTTCATTCTCTTTAAAACTAACAAGTAAAAGTAGATGTTGGACAATGCTTTGTATTGTCATGACAAAAAATAAAGGCAAATTAAAAATTCTTAAGCGTATTTGGCAATGATTTATTTTAAAACGACCTATAAATTATATTTTTAAATAATTTAGAAGTTATTTTAATTTTAAGATGCGACTTATAAAAACAATGTCTGACAATATTTTAATGTATAAGTTGGAAATTAAATTTGAAAAAATTGTGAATTATATTTGATTAAAATGACTTATAGATTAAAATACATTGTTACGAATACTAAAAATGACTTGGTATTTATATTCGATTAAACCTATTTATTTTGAAATAACTTATAAATTACAAGTTCAAAATAAATCACATACAAACACTTGAGCGGTGAAAAAGTACTTATAAAGGACTAGAAGCATTTAAACATGCCCTTATTAAAGCAGCCAAACAATCCCTAAATTCTCCAATTAAACAATTTAATAAACGCACGGTAAATACAAATACCTCCACTCTTCAAAAAATCGCGTTCCCCCTCCCTCTTCCCCGTAGCCCTCCCGGTCTCGGACCGGCCGACCGGCAAATTGTAAGAAGAGAGAAAGATAGTGTCTAAAGAGAGAGAAAATGGTGACTTCGCCGGTGGTTAATATATGCCCACTGTCGAGCTACACCTTCGGAACGAAGGAGCCCAAGATGGAGAAAGACACTTCCGTTGCTGATCGTCTTGCTCGCATGAAAGTCAAGTGAGCACCCGTCTTTGTTGTTTTATTTTATTTTCATTTAAATTATAAATTAGATAAACTAGAATATAAATCTACTCAATTCTTCTAAAACCCTGGATAAATCTTTTAAGCTAAAAATGCTAGTATATATTAGCTTTATGGCGAAACCCTAGATCGATCCAATCATAATTCAATTATCCTATTGATTACTGACATTTTCCCCATTCTTTTACTACTTTTGTTTCAATGCGATACTTTTTAAACTTAATGGGTTTTGCAGTTATATGAAAGAGGGCATGAGGACTAGCGTTGAAGGAATATTACTGGTACAAACACAAGCCATCTGCATTGATAGATTTCTATGATCATGTTATTGAATATATTCGGATTAAGCTATTAAACATCAGTTATCAACTGATATCATATTTGGGCTGTGTCTTCCTTAATTAACTAGTTTCTAAATTAAAACAATTACATAACTCTGTAATATTCAGTTATTTATGTTTGAAGATGTTCTGTGATAGCTTATGATTAGCATATATATGCTAAACTAACACTATTACACACCACAGCTGGTTAAAGTGATAATTTTGCAGTATTGCATCCCTCTGGTTATATAACTAGTGCTATTGCAAAACAAACATTATTTAAGAAAAAAAAAAAGAATACAAAGGGCGTAAGTTGTTGATTACTTTTCTTATTCTTAAAATCTTTGTATGCTTAGTAATTCCACGTAGTACATTTTTATTTGTCTCATTCTTTAGGTAAAAATTGTAATGCTTTGTGTCAGTCATTTTTGTGAGAATAACTAGACAAGTTGATAGTTTGAAAGATCAAACTTTGAATGTTACAAGATTTTTTTCTATAGATGTTCATTTGAATTGTGTTTAGTATCATGTCAAATATCTTCAACTGTTGGAACACTGTAGCGTGTAGAAAAATGTGATCCTAGTGCCATTTATTCTATGGGAATTCTGTAGCGGAACATGGTGTCTTCCCTAGAGGTTATACAGCATGTTAGGCTGTTAGCTCTTTGTAATTTGTAGTGGATATGTTTCTTTTAGTTTACCAACAAACTAAGTTGAGTTGAGTATATGCCCATGTTATTGCAGAGTTAATATTAGTATGCTATCCCTCTGCCAGCTCTTAATAAAAACATAAACTATACCAGTTTCACTAAATTATTTCATGATAATTTCTTTTTCTAAATTTATAAACACTTTTAATGTGAGGAAAAGTCAAAATGTTGTACATATTTAGTAGTCTTTTCTGATGCCAGTTATATAGCACAACATGGTTTTGGTATTGCAGGTACAGGAACATAATCATCCCCATATTCTTCTGCTGCAAATTGGAAACACTTTTTGTAAACTTCCTGGTGGGCGTCTTAAGCCAGGAGAGAATGGTAATATCTTTAATGTATTGCGTTTCTCAAAACTTTTCATCATGGTCTGTACTTTCTGAGGGCAGTTAATTTTCAAATATGTATATATATATATATATATATATATATATATATACTATTTTTATGTTGCTTTTAATATCAACATCTATGTTTTTCTCTCGATGTTTCAGAAATTGAGGGCTTGAAAAGAAAACTCTCCAGCAAACTCGCTGCTACATCTCCTGGTGTACAGCCAGAATGGCAGGTACTACTTCCTACTACAATTTAATGTGTGAACATAAGTTTAAGGGACAAAATTATGATAAATGGATGCGAAAGCATGATTGAAAGCTTGTCTGAGAGTAGTGGATACAAGAAGAAATTAGTGAGGAGAAGTACAATAGGATTAACCCCACCGCTTGGCTCAGTGGTTTAAGGGAGAACTTGGGATCAGCCGTAAACCCGAAAGTCTTGAGTTCGACTCCCACTAACATCAAGCATAGGGGCCACAGACCGCAGGCGTAAGCTTGTTATTGAAAGACTTGTTCGGGGAGGGCAGACATAGTTTGGTCGCAAGGCCGGAAAACTCCTCTTTATCAGAAAAAAAGAAAAGTACAACAGGATGCTATACTTGCAGGGCTGAGATCCCAAAACTTTGTGCTAAGACGTGAAACTCATATTTCTCACTTTTTGTTTTTTTTAAGGGTCTATCATTTCTGTGTCTGGTAATATATTGCTGAAGGATTCATTAATCTTCAATTACGTGATTGTAGATAGGCGAGTGTGTGGCTATCTGGTGGAGGCCAAATTTTGAAACCGTAATGTACCCATACTGCCCTCCCCATATAACAAAACCCAAGGTAAAGTACAAACGGAACTCATATGAGGTCAATTCATATATTTTTTTCCCCTTCTGAATGTATTTTGGAACTCCCTGTTATCAGTTCATCCTCACCTTTGGCTAATATTATTACATGGCACCTTTTTTGTTAATGAAGGAATGTAAGAAGCTTTTCCTTGTTCATTTGTCTGAGAGAGAGTATTTCGCAGTGCCAAAAAATTTGAAACTTCTTGCTGTCCCGTTGTTTGAACTCTATGATAATGTTCAGGTACGGACGTACGGTGTATTCATATTGGATTGTATTACTATCAAAAATGTTGACAGGCTGCCTACTTGAAACTTCAATTAAATGGTCTAAATTTTATTTTATTTTATTAACATATTTACTTGAATTTGTATTGGATTGTATTATTTAGTTTACCTTTAATTGTTTTCTCTATCAATGCAGTCGTAGAAATCGTAAAAGCTTGCATGTTTGTTCCCATATTTTATAATCTTAATGTTCTACTGTTGTGGTTCTTATGCAATATGCATTCTTGATTTACTTTTGCTGGCAGAGATATGGGCCTGTTATATCCACCATTCCGCAGCAGTTGTCTAGAGTCCAGTTTAGCATGATGCAGACATAAATAATGATGGACTTTCAGACCTAATACCTGGGCAGGTCCTTAATTTTGCAGATAAATAAAACAAGTTTGAATTGGCCTGATGACATATTTTACCTTCTAGACTGAATACTTTTTAACTCTTCTCTAGAAATGTGTACTTGTGTGATGTTAGCTCTTTACTGGAATTCGGTCTGTTCATTACTCTGTTAATCTGTCGTTTGAGTGACATTGACGATATGAACAAAAAGATTTTTCTTCCTTAGAACCCAAGTTCTTCTTGAATAGAATATGATTTGTTGATTGCTATGGATGGGCAATGGATTCATTACAGTGCTGTTTTTGGATAATTGCAGCAACTATTTAGCTTTATAGATGATGATTAATTACTTGTCTGGTGTTTTTGAATATGATGATGATGACGGCTAGGTATTATGATCTGGGCTCGTATTTTCCTTGAGAGCTCTTGGGATGAACTCATGTTCACCAAACCTACACGTAAATTATGGAAGTTAGGAGGATGATCTAAAGACTTGTACCAGGAATAACATTGATAAAAAGTCTAATACATTCCGGTAGGGGTTATCATGGTGCGGTTTGACAAATTCAAAACCGCACATGAAACCGCTTGTGATTGGTGCGATCTAATTTCATTTGGTACGGTTTCGGTTCCAAAATTAATTGAAACAACAAAATTTTATGCAATTGAAATTAACAATTTAGTATCACATAATATTAAAATTTTAAAAGAGATCAAAACAAAGGCATCGGAGTTTTTATCTCTCATTCTACTCATGATTTGCCTAATTTCAATAATTTCAATTCTTTTAATCATAAAAGATATTAAATCCAAATATAATTATATATATATATATATATATATATATATAATTTATAAAGTATATATACATATATATGCTCAAGCACTGTGTAGTCCAATAATTTTTTACTATTAAGGGATAATTGTATGAGATTTGTATGATGATGGTGATCATGTAGATTGATACCATTCAAATTCAAAATTGATAGCTTAATTTTCATGGGAGGTTCATTACACAATGTTACATGAAACATCTCTCCTGTAATAGTATTGTATAATTAATTAATTTTCATTGTGCAGTTTGGTTTCTGTTTTATGCGTGCGATTTTGGCTAGTAACCAAATCGAAACCGTAAATTTGGTTTTTTAACTCACCTAAAATCGTCACATACGCAGGAACCGTTGGTGCAATTTTAATTGGTGTGGTTTGTGCGGTTTCGGTTCTAAATTGGTTCCTTGCTCAGCCCTACATTCCGCATATTTGAAATTAATTCAAATTTGAAATATTTAATAATTTGGAACTTGCATCAATTTTTAGAAAGTCTAATACATTCAGTGATTCAACTCCTTACCTACTATGTTAAAGTTTTTTTTTGACAATTTCAAATCAACACCAAGACTTAAATTCAAAATGCAATTCTAGGAAGTATAATACTTTCGACTATTTTCCTACTATGTTAAACTTGTTGCGGGTGGCCGATGATGTTTTAATTTAGTGGTTAAGAATGAGGTATTGTGATTTTAGATTTTAGATTTCATTCTTAATTCAAGTGAGTTTATTATTTTGATCTTGAAATTATAATAGTGATGATATATTTGATTATGAAATTATATTGTATTTCTTAAAAAGTAGGACGTTAAAAAAAGTGTTTTTGTTTTTGAAATTGTAATAGTGATGATGTATTTGATTATGAAAACTGACGGTCTAAGCTTCTAAATCTTTAGCCACATCCCCTACTCTGGCATAACAAGAAATTATGGAATTCTAATAAACTATGATTTTCTTTCAAAATTATATATATATATATATATATATATATATATATATATATATATATATGAGAACGATCCATATCATGTACTTGGCACGTATATGATATATACACCATCTTTACCATTCATTTTAAATATCAAAAGACGAGATTAAAAAAGCAAAAATTGTCGTCCGCAATTAATAGTAGTAACGGTTAAAAAAATAAATACCATCTGCTACTAATAGTAGCGGACGCTAATCAAAACTTTATCCCTTTTACGAGGGTAAGAGTTTGACTTTTAACTAGGACTTATAATTTATTATCTACTTTATTAACCAGGGTTTATGATTTATTTACGTTATTAACATCTTGATCATAATAAACCATAAACCTTGACTATTAAACCCTAACCCTAGTCTATAACTCTAAACTTTAATTAATAAACTCTAAACTCTAGTTAATAAACTGTTAATCCTAATTTATAAACTTTAAATACTAGTTAATAAATCCTAAACTGTAGTTAATAAAGTCAAACCTTTTTCGCATGGAAACTGATTAGCATTTTGTTTTTTTAACGGTCCGTTACTTTTAGTAGCGGACGGACGACTAGTTTGACTTTTTTAATCTAGTTCGTTGATATTTAAAATAGATAGTGGAAATGATATATGCCCTATAAAAATTCATAACAAGTACATATTATAATTCCCCGTATAGCAATCTTATCGTACACTGCAAGTCCACTCAACTTCTTGTAAAACATCAATGCCTCTATTTCATGTCATTAGAATAGATTTTAGGATTAGATTTACTTAAAAGAACATTTTTCGATGAAGCAAAAAAAATAAAAAAAATGAAGAATACTAATCAAATTTGATCGGGGTTGAGCTTAATTACAGAGCGTCCCTCAAGCTCTAGGCCTTAATTAGTTTGTATATGCAGTGTAAATAATTAAGGCAGGACTGGGTGCAAAAAATGAGAGTTACGTATTGTTATTGTATTATAAAGTGCAACAGTTTTCGACAGATGGGATTTGTTTATTGGAAGACAGCGACTGTTGGTATAAATTAGAGGTGTTGACATTCGAAGCTTTTGCAATTGGTTCTAAAGGTAGTAGTTGAACTCATACTATATATTCACCTTAGAGCAAGAAGAAGAATACAGTATTTGATACCAATAATTTCCTTCCTTCTATTTCATTGCCTATAGTGTATAAGTAATGCGTTAAAATGAACTAAACGGTTAAGGCGATTAAAAATTCGATTTGAGCTCGATTAGAAATATAAACGATTCAAATATGAGCAAAATTTAAAAATCGATAAATTACCTCTTCAAGTTATAATTTTCTATTGATACTCGGATCATATATATTCATTCGAAAAGTTCAAACTGCTTGGTCTCGATACAAGATCGGTCTCGATTCGGTAGATAAAAGAGTCTCAATCAAACTTTATTTCATATTCGATAAATTTTATGAATCAAATCTGAACAACTCAATACTCGGTTCCAAACGAAGTTCAAATGAATCATGCACAATTGACTGCTAAAAAAAGGGACAGGACATGAATAGTCCATGGCCTGTGTGCTGTGTGACACTATTAAATTAATCACAAATTGTGATATTTTGAAGAATGGCCTGTGTGCTGTGTCACTATTCTGATGTATATATATATATATATATATATGCAAAGCTTTGTTAGTTAAAATTAATTTGCAGAAGCCTGGAATCGAATCGCTTTTAACACATATATACATACCACCGTCTAAGCAAACAGTTTGATTGATTATATTACTACTACTACTACTAGTACTAGGCAGCTTTTAATTTAATTAATAATTAATAATCTAATCGCCTCACTCTCATTATTATTAGTAGAATCTTTGAAGCGTGACAAATTAATGGAATAGTATAATGATTATTCTA
This sequence comes from Panax stipuleanatus, assembly GCA_020205555.1. Lineage (NCBI taxonomy): Eukaryota > Viridiplantae > Streptophyta > Magnoliopsida > Apiales > Araliaceae > Panax > Panax stipuleanatus. The sequence continues at coordinate 52,256 of JAINUT010002393.1, forward strand.
AAAGTTTCTGAAGCCACATCACACACGATATATATAATATATTTACTCTGCAGGTAAGGAAGCATTCCAAGTCCACATTGGCATTGGTGTTAATATATACTAGTACTATCAAATAATATATATATATATATATTTTTTTCCTCTCCTATTCTGGAGTGAATATATATATGGAACATATATATATATATATATATATATATATATATATATATATATATTTTTTTTTCTTTCTCAATCTATAATTATTAGATGAATTTTCTACGGGCTCATTCATCTTATTTAAGTAGCTCATGATTAGCTTTAATATATATATATATATATATATATATATATATATATATATATATATATATATATATATATATATATATATATATCTTGGTTAGGCGTATTGATCTCAGCATTACATGAAGCTTAATTAATTAATTAGGTAGGTAGCTTCTTTAGTTTTGGAGCTAGGATATATAGGAGGAGTGCATCATACTATATACTAACTACTACTTACTTCTTCACCTACTTCCCCTTTATAATGCACCAAATTAAGTCAGAGTTATAATATAAAGTTTGAGCATTTAAACATACATAATTCGCTAGCTAGCTGGATCGGACCAATGAATGAATGGCTTAATCTTGGTGGAAGCTAAGTCAGATGTCTAGGTGGTTTAATTAATTACTTTAAAATTAATTCTAGCTGTATGTCTTAAACCCTCATTCTCACCAACATATATATATATATAAAAGCCGTATATAATTAATTAATTAAGGAATAAGATCTATTCTTCCCATTGTGAGTATCCTATTTAATTAAGATTTCACTGCAAGTTAACTCTAATTGAAAGGCCAGCTTATTTCTAATTTCTAAAGGGCAAGTAACAAATCTATTTATTTATTTTCAACTCCGATCCATCAATAGTAGTCACCAATATATTCTTTTGACAACGTATAAATATATTAGAACTAAATTTTATAATAAACATGCAGCTAGCTAGCTAGGTCCGTAAATTAAATGGACCTTCAAAATTAGTTCCAAAGTTTTATTCATTCTCTCCTGTAAAAAGAGTTTTACGGCGAGATAAATTAATATATAGAGCTAGCTATCAGCAAGAATGCAGCCATGCATGATCATTAATTTAAAAAGAATGCTACTATCACATAAATTTGGATCACATAATACTCACATACACACATGCATACTGTGTACCCTGCGTGACATGCATGACCCACAAATATGCATGTGTGTATATGAGCATTAAATTATGTGATAGTAGCATTGCTCTTAATTTAAAGGTTATCCATCTCATTATCTTAAACAAGATCTTGATCAGTTGATATCAATCAATCAATCAAGGAATTAAGATGTTTTTTATTAATAGTGTTCATCACATGGCTGGCTGGCTCATGTTGAATTTTTTTAATTTTTTATATGTTGAATTCAGTCAGATATATTTCCCTTAATAGCAAGCATTTGTTGTGCTTTTTCCTAAACTATAAACTGCGAGAATCATGTTTTTCATAATGAAAGGTCTCGTTCTTCTTACTCTTATTCTTCCCTTTTGAATTTCTACGTGTTAGGATATTACAAATGAGTTGGAGTTTCACGTTGGATAAATAATAAAAAAGTGAAAGATTAATATACATGAATGAATGGACCCAATATAAAATATATAAAATTTATTCTTGAGGGGGGAGGGGGGAAAAAAAATTAACAACATAAAATATATTCATCACTAAAAAATAAAATTTTACCATTACAAAATATATTTTTACTAGAACAAAAATAATGTAGTAATAGAATTTGCTTTGACAAAGATAATAAAACATAGCAAAAATAGTCTTTTAGAACATATCAAAGTTTCGTCAGACCTTGAGGGGCCGTGGCCTTACAAAATTTTCAAACCAAACCAAATGTACAAGTTAGTCTTACAAAATTTTCAAACCTTGAGAGTGAATTTTACAAAATTTTCAAACTTTGGCCCCCTCTAGTATACATGTGGCTTCTTCCCTGGGACCCAAGACTTAATAGCGTAAGTTTCATGTCAAGTTGAGTTCCAAACATGTACATTAGATGTTCGGGAGAATAAGAGCACTTGTGAGGCCGCGTCCTCGGACGACACAAAACGAGTGTCTTATATGATCACTTGGAATTAGTATATCACTTTTGAGCCTGGTTAATTAATGACACATACATACATCTACAAGTTAATTATTGCAGCTTGTGGTCCCAAAAATGGCAACAAAAAATTCTTTCAAGGGTACATGCACCTCCGGTATTAATTTAATCAGAAAGTCAATACTTGCATTGCATAAGCAATGCCCAGAAGCTCTCTAGAAATGAATTTGACATTTTATGAAGACAATTTTTATAATTTTCTTTTAGCCAATGAAATTTTTAGTTAATTAATGAGAACAACTAATCTCCCCTTTATATTCCAAGGTATATATTTAGAGTCGGCTGGCTAGCCTCATCATCAAGTCATCATCCTCCTTAATTCATCAACTCTCTCTCTCTCTCTCTCTCTCTCTCTCTCTCTATATATATATATATATATATATATATATATATATATATATATATATATATATATATATATAGCTCATGAAGCTAATATATATAGCTGATCATTTAGCTTACTAATTAATATTTATTATTATTATTATTATTCTTGAGAACTAATTTTTCAATCTGCAAAATGAGGTTTAAGCTGCCATCTGAAAACTTGAAAGTGAAGCACAAAAAGGGCTTATGGTCACCAGATGAAGATGAAAAACTCAAGAATTACATCCTCAGGCATGGTCATGGCTCCTGGACTTCCCTCCCTATAAAAGCTGGTATTCAACTTTTTCACCTGTTAATTAACTAACTAACTAAGTATTAGCAGGCCTGCTGCACATTGAGCATCCATTATATATGGTGACTATATATGCATCACAATGTTGCATTCAAACAAACAAGACTGCATATTGTCGAATCCATAATCTAGACGGCCGAGCTCAAAAATATTGGCACCTTCTCTCTATCTCTGTCTCTCCCAGTTTTTTTTTTTTTTTTTTTTGTCATAAAAAAAATCCATGGAGTAGCTGACATTAATTTGTGGGGGATCCTTTTTTGATAACATGAAGGTTTACAAAGGAATGGAAAGAGTTGCAGGCTAAGGTGGATTAATTATCTAAGACCGGGACTGAAGCGCGGAACTTTTACAGTCCAAGAGGAGGAGACCGTCCTGCGCCTTCATGGCATGCTCGGCAACAAGTAAGCTAGCAGCAGATCTAGCTAGTTATCTTTTCTTTAATTAATTTCTGTTTTTATTTTATTTTATTTTTTGTACGTGCCAGAGAAATTTCTTGTGTGTGTATTAGAAAAGTGAGAAGTCACTAACATATATAGGCAATGTATGTATGTATATGTTCATTATCAGATGGTCTCACATAGCACAGCATTTGCCTGGAAGAACAGATAATGAGATAAAGAATTACTGGCATTCTTATCTGAAAAAGATCAGAGTCGAAAAAACTGAAGATGATGAAACTAGAAGCTCCGACCACACAAGCTTGAACATGAATAACAACATACAATCTTCTTCTTCTTCTTCTTCTTCTTGTTCCTCCTCCTTAAATTCCTTTGAACAAACACAAGGATCGCCCACAATTAATGCATATCAACTTGTCGTCCCACCCCACAGCTGCTTTCCAAAGGTCTTATTTGCTGACTGGCTTTCCCTAGATCAATTTCATGGCCACCAGGAGTTTAGCAATTCAACTCATCTAACAGTTGCTGCTAAGGAGGCTTTTGTATCAAACCCCAGTTTTCAGGACGTTTTTGGGCCGCCCAGCCAACTATTGAATGAACCATTATTTGGCACCAACATTCAACAAGGCCTAAACATCAATGCCTCAGCTGACAATGTGAAATTTGAGGATCAAATTATGGAAAGTGGTTTTGTTGATATCATCTATGGGGATAATATGTGTGGTGATTTCAATATGAATGATATACTGTATATATGAGGGAGGGGGAGGAGGGAGGAGGGAGGAGGGAGGAGGGAGGGGGGTGGGGGGGTGGGGGTGGTTTCTTCAAGAAATAATAACCTATAATTGCAACCAATAATACTAGTTGCCCCGTGCATTAATAAAACAGGCAGATTCATTTTTAGGGGCCCTGCTGCTGATGCTTCCTTGACTGGATACAAGTCTATTTGGAGGGTATTGCATGTTCCATTAAGTTGCTTTCAAATTAACACACTTTTTCTTGTGTGAATTACATCATATGTTGAGTCTGTGTTGTATTTGAATTCTTCATATAATCAAGTCCTATGTATATGTATATATTATGGGAAAATAGAATATGTGGCTTGTTACAACCAAATTTGTTTACAGATGAGACAAAATGACGGAGTATTTGATAATAAAATAATAAAATTTCTATAATACTATTATTCATTAATAAATGATGAGGGTATCTATTCGCAAGCTTCGTTATGACAAAGCTACACATTCCCTTTACCCATGTGATGTGACATAGGCATCTCCTATATATAATTTTTTTTCTTAATTTAGTGTCCAACTGAGGCAACAATAAGGATAGTTGTAATTGATGGATGTTTCAGAGACTTTCTGAGCTCAGGCCCATCAGTCTATTACATCTGTTAAGTCCATACAGAAATAGATGAAAAATAGCATTTTGACGAGTATTACATTTTAGGGTCCTTTACAGTATTATACAATAATTAAAAAATAATTATAATATCAGTACATCTACAAAATAATTACAAAAATAAGATAATAAATTCAAACAATTCAATTTCACATTAATAAGGAAACCTAAAATCAAGGAGAAATAACCTACATAATTCAAAATTCAAATCAAATCTTTGGGATCTAACAACAAAAATAAATCTATAATTCAAAATTCAAATCAAAAGTAGGAAAAACAAAAAATTATATCTCTTCATCTCCGTCATCATCTTGGATTTGGAACTGTTCGAGTATCATAATATAATTGTTCATGGTGCGTGCATCCAGGAGGCCACGATTCCACAGTTTGATCATGAACAATCTCCAACACCTGCCAACATGCATCATTATTAATATACAAAGATTAATATGAACGATAATAGGAAAAAAAATACTATTGTTGCAGAGGAACAATAATAATAAAAAAATACTATTGTTGCAGAGGAAGGGATAATAAAAAAAAAATACTATTATTGCTATATCGCCCTCTCCTCCCCTTCATCATCCTCTTCCGCTGCGAATCTCCAAAAGCACTTGAGTTACTGTTCTGATTTTTTTTTTTTGACGATTTAGTTACCCACAAAAATTAAAATGGTTACCTTTATATGATGGGTTGGCTACCAACTGCATCACATTCAAAATAAATTTGTAACAGAATAAAACTGAATAAGTTACCTTGGTCTGAAGGTTTGGCAACCAACTGCATGAAGGTTTGGCTACCAATTTCATCACATTCAAAATAAATTGGTAACCTAATAAAACTGAATTGGTTACCTTGATATGAAGGGTTGACTACCAACTGCATGAATGTTTGGCTACCAACTGCATTACATTCAAAATAAATTGGTAATCTAATATAACTGAATTGGTTACCTTGGTATGAAGGTTTGGCTACCAACTGCACTATGAAAAAACTGCAGGTGTGGAGGTGAATTGGTTACCTTAGTATGAAGGTTTGGTTACCTTGGTATGAATGTTTGGTTACCAACTGACTATGAAGGTAACCTAATAAAACTAAATTGGTTACCTTGGTATGAAAGTTTGGCTACCAACTGCATGAAGGTTTGGCTACCAACAACATCACATTCAAAATAAATTGGTAACCTAATAAAACTGAATTGATTACCTTTGTACGAATGTTTGGTTACCAACTGCACTATGAAAAAACTGTAGGTGTGGAAGTGAATTGGTTACCTTGGTATGAAGGTTTGGTTACCTTGGTATAAAGATTTGGTTACCAACTGCATTATGAAAAAACTGCAGATGTGGAGGTGGTTTGGTTACCTTGGTATGAAGATTTGGTTACAGTTTTTAGAAGCACAAAGGTTTTTCGACTCATTTCTCTAACAATTTGTAGTAAAAATCAAATGCTTGTGAAACTTTACCAATTTTGCAAAGTCCAGCTATAACTGTGCTGCAAATTTCAGAACCAACAGTTTGATCCTTCCCCAAACAAAATAGCAATATTTCACGTGCCTCTAACAATCTTTTATTATGGCAAAGGTATACAATGAATTCGTTCATTTGTAAAGTATACCCGCTTTCATAAACAACCCTAACAATCTCAAATCCTTTATCCCGTAAACTAACCTTGAAGAGCAGCCTTGCAGCATCTGTTGAGAGATTGATGTTCTGTCTGATTTTTTTCTCTAACATTAACATCAAAAAGCTAGCAGACTCAGCAGCACAACCCTCTTTGACAAGTTCAGTAAGAACAGAATGAAAAGTAAATGTTTGTGGAAGATGGGAGCTCTTTAGCATCTTCTCTAAAGTGTCGTGGGCAAGCTTTGGTTCACCCTTTTTCAACAGACCACCTATTAGGGACTCATAAATCTCCACATCAGGTACAAAATCTCATTTTCTCTCTCTATACATCAATGGCGCAAGTTAGTCAAGGGGGGATGGGAAAGGAAAGGAGAGAGAAAGTAAAAATGAAGTTATGAATATTATTGATGAGTCCGTCAAGTTGAGCAATGGTGAGGAGGAGAAGAAGAAGAGAAATATTTTTCACCACCCATTTAGTCTGCGTTATTCCAGATGTTCCGTGGGAGAGAATCGTGGGCCACGATTAAAAGGATAACAAACACATTAATTTTGTAAATAAATATGAAAAAATGTATTACTTTTGTAATTATTTTATGAATGTACTGTTGTTGTAATTATTTCTAAAAATGTACTATAATATGTAATTGTTCCTACATTTTAATTTGAATTATTGGACCGGCTGCAGTCTTCTCATATTCTCTATTTTAATTTAATATTTTCAAAATTAAAAATAAATTTTCTTTTTAGTCCCCATTTAAATTAAAAACATCAATCCTTCTAGGGGGACATTGTTGGGGGATAGGTCTAATGACTGGTCCAAATTTTTTTTTTACGACTCCCAAATAATTAATGTGATTTATTGGAACTGGAATTTTTACAGAATTCAGTGATTTATGTGTCATTTGGGTACATGTAAAAAATATGGTTGTACAAAATTTTTACAGAATCCTGTGATGTTTTTTACATGTACCCAAATGACATCTAAATCATAGGATTCTGTAAAAATTCTAGTTCCAATAAATCACATTAATTGTTTGGGAGTCATATAAAAAAAATTAGACCGGTCACTAGACCGATCACCACCCACCGATCCCCCTAGACTTTTTCTAAAAATATATATTTATTTTAAGATTATAAAATATCATGACACGTCTAATCTACCATTACTTTTCTATTATCAAGTTAAAAGCCGTGCGCCATCAGTTCTTACCTGATATTAGGGGTATTAAATATTGTTGTGATATTTCACATGAATCTCATAAATTCAAGAGTATAGATGAGTTAATAAATATGGTGGAGTCTCAACCTAATAGGTTAATCTTTTAGGTAAGGAGGTGGTCCAACATGCTTATTGGGTCAGTCTACACAAATGTATTGAGGATGAATTGATGTGGGATGAATATATCACTTTATGGTTACATGTCTCTAATTTTAGAACAGAGTAAAGTAGAATTTTATTCTTTATTTTCACCTTACATTTTTTCTTCTTCTTCGTTTCTTGTGTTTTTCCGATATAGCTTCCGATCTGTTAATACTCTGTTATGAATTTAGTATTAAAATAGTTAGTAAAAAGGAATGGCTAAGATTAGAAATAAAATGGATGACTAGGATTTATTAGGTATGTAAGGTATTAGTTATGCCTATAAGAGGCTTGGGTCTGTACTGAAATGAGATATCAATCAAATTAACCAAATTTTAGTTTCTCTCTCTAATCCTCTCTTTTTGGAGTCTGGCAGGACTATCTAAACTGCTACATTGGTGCTTTCATCATGACTGAACCAACTCGAATGGAACAATTGTTGGCACAATTTCATCAACAAATCTCCCAGATTACTCAAAATTTCACTCTTTAGTTTCAACTATCTATGAGGGCAGTGATTCAGGAGTTTAAGGAGGAAGAAGGCCATCAAAATCAATTGAAATCCCAACGAGATGTTGCCCTAATTGTTCCTGAGGCTGAAGATCACGAGAGTTTTCTGGCAAAACTTGAAGATTCCAACCCACCAATTTATCAAGTTAGCGATCAGTTGATTCAGATTGAAACATATGATACTCCACTAGTTGTCACGAAGGTTGGTGCTAATAGGAGCTTTCCAGCAAACATTGATGATTTCAGCCAACTAATTCAACAAGTTTGGGGTAATGATGAGGAAGACTTTAAGGAGAAAATTGAAGACCAAATCTCACTCGTCAATCAAGTTTGTGCTGAATCAATTTAGGATAAAGTGAACTCTCTTCCCGAAAATGATAATTCTTCGCTTAGCATAGCCAACAACACTGTGATAGGAGTATTTGAAAAGAAATTTCATGTTGCGAGTAAGGTGTTCGACGAAATTTCAAAGCCAAGGGGATACATTACTTGCCTTAACCCGAAGCCATCAGATGAAAATCTGTCTAAGGAAGTGGCCTTTAACCTTGCAGTGGTATTGGCCGAAAGCAGGGCACTTGAAAAGTATGGTGTTGAGTTGATTGGGGCAAAGCTTGATTCAATTAAGAAGGCTGAAGATAGAGATTTGTTTAAACAAGCTACGAATAATATTGGGCATAAGACACCTCATTCTGAAATTGGGACAACTCTTGAGAAGTGCATTGAAATGGCAAATTCAATTGGGGAGTTTCTTTTAATTATACAGCCTGCGTTCACATTGGGTGGCAGGGGAGGTGGGATTGCCTATAATAGGGAAAAGTTTGAGGCCATCTGTAAGTCGGGCCTTGCTGCTAGTGTAACATCACAGGTTTTAGTGGAGAAGTCTTTATTGGGGTGGAAAGAGTATGAGGTAGAGGTCATGAGAGACTTGGCGGACAATGTGGTTATTAAATGCTCAATTGAGAATATTAATGGAATGGGGGTCCACTATGGAGACTCGATTGCTATAGCTCTTGCACAAACTTTGTTCATCGCTCCTTTGGGGGAATCTGAAGCTGCTGTTGGAGTTGGAACCGTTGGTTATGTTGCGGGTCTTGTTGGATTTTGGTGTAGTTTGTTGGATGGAACTGTAGATGTTGTGTTTTATAAAATAATATTGAGGAATGCTATAATGCTTGCGGGCCTTGCTTTCAAGAAAAAGTGGCAGAATAAGTGCAGAGCCGAGGGCAAACCTTGCGATAAGCCAAACATAGTCACAGGAGCCAATGTTCAGGTATGCTGGGAGAAATTTGTAAATTACTTTGAGGTAGAGTTAAAGGAGGTGAAGCTGAGGGAGGGTTACTATGTGATGTACCCCGTCAAAGCTGCCGAGATGGTCGATGAAAATACCATCTGTGTTGCTGCTATCTTGGGCTCAACCCTAATCGGAGAATTCGAAGACGTCAAGCTCTTGAATGATCTATTGCTAGAAAAGAACAATCAAACTGGTTGGGACACACCAATTCATGTGGATGCAACCGGTGGTGGATTCATCGCGCCCTTCATTTACCCAGAACTCGAGTGGACTTCCGTCTACCACTGGTAAAGAGCATCAATGTTAGCGGCCATAAATATGGACTTGTTTATGAGGGTATTGGTTGGGTTATCTGGAGGACCAAAGAAGACTTGCCGGAAGAACTTATCTTCCACATTAACTACCTTGGAGCTGATCAATCTACTTTCACCCTCAATTTCTCTAAAGGTTAAAGTCAAATCATCGAGCACAAGAGATTTGATCACCATTGTTGTTTTCCTGAGCACAAGAGACTCTCTGTAGATATTGCCAGCAATCTAGGAAGCAGTTTCTCTGTCGTGCCCTATGTTATTGTAGTGTGCAACTTCTCAGGATATAGTTTTGATCCCGGAGGAAACCTTTTACTAAATTCGAAAGTGAGAAATGAATTTTTTAAAGAAAAATGGCCTAAGGTGTTTAGATTCAGCCTTCCGCAAGAGGTTCGAAGCCGCTATGGTGGATTTTCTACACAGGAGAGCCGTTTTGCCTACGAAAATTATTCTAATACAGGATTTCAGTATCCAATGACACATACATGCGTAATTAACCAGGATTTATCATTGTCTACTAGAACTGCTTCACCTATTTTTGTCCAAACTCCTGAGAAGGGTCTTGCAGGCTTTGCCATTGATTTTCTTATGGGTGTAGTCTTAGCTTCGGTGTCCAAAATTGCTGCTGTTCCAATTGAGCGTGCAAAACTTTTGATCCAAAATCAATACAAATATCTCTTTGCAGGGATAGTTCTGGAATGTATGTCTCATCCAAAGAAAGCTAGCAAGGTTGTAAATATTCAATACTTGGAGGTGGCAAACTTACTACTTGAGAAGGTCAAGTACTCTAATGAGTTGAATTCTGTAATACCCCAAATTTTATGAATAAAATTGAATTTCCTCTATATATTATTTTGAAATAGTAAGGTGTTGATTTGATAAAATGCTTTAGTTATGGGTGGAATGTGCAAATTTTGTAAATTAAACAAGTGATCATAAAATATTCATTGCGTCGGAGAATATTCGTTTGGTCGGGGAATATTCGTACGACGGCGCAATTATTTATGGGCCCCATAACGAAAAACTGTTGGATGAAGAAAACGACAAGAATAAGTTTTTTATAAATAACGACAAAACTTTTACCGTTAAAACTGTTGAAATACCCGGTGATAAAAGAACAGTAATACGCGTGGTTGCACAGTAGCACACGGTATTGTACAGTATCTTTGATTATTGATGCTTACGTGAGAAGTCACTTAGTTTTATTCAATTATTGCAACAGTAGTTGTTGAATAGTATCTCATATTATTGATTCAATTATTGTCACAGTATCATCTGCATAATATTTTATATTATTAAATCAATAATTGATACGACACAGTTATTCATATTATTATTTGTATTATTGACAATGTCTAGAAAATTCTGTCGAGAAAAGGGATTAGGTTATTTAATTGCACGCCAATAAGGAATGATCTGGTTGTTAATATTGTGAGTTATAATATTAATAATGATTAATTGTTATAAAAAAATGTGTTTTGTGAAGCCAAGTGAGTTGAGATAAATAGAGGGGTTTTTATTGAAGTATTTGTTGTAAATTTGGCTTATTATATGGACCCCCACTTACTCATTTTTCAAAATCGTCGGTAGAAAGTTATCTCAATTTTATTTTATTACTTATATATATATATATAAATATATATCTGGTGTGTGTGTGTGTGTGTGGCGTGTGTGTTAGGCTGTGTGTGTGAGTGGGATATATATATATATATATATATATATATATATTATATAAGTTTTGTTTTATTAGATTATAAATATAATATATTATATTTTATTTAAAATTTTTATTTTATTAGAATATTTTATTGCACAGTAATTGTAATACCCGGAAAATAAATAAATAAAGAACATTTTTAAAGTTTTTTTTTATATATTTTAATTGGACTTTTCTTGTGTTTGGGTCATATTGTATTTAATTATATGAACTACATTAATTGGGCCTTAAACTTATTGGGTCTAATCTATAATTGTGTAATATTAAAATTCTATTAAAACTTGGAGACTTAATAAGATATATAAATAATAAGTAAAAACCTAATTTACTAAAGCATTATGCCTATTCGTAATTGAAGAGAGGAAAGGGAGGCCGCCGCTGCTACAGAGAAAAGAAAAAAAAAAAGAGATTGAATTTTTCTTTGTACTTGGTAAAGGAGCAAGAAACTTGATACCTATTTTTGGATACAGGTACAAACTTTTTACAGCAAGTGCGTATATTTTTCTAATGTTCACTGTATTATCCTTGACATCACTGATCCGGTACAGTGAGACATTGATTGTTTGCATCTTATTGTTGTTTGTATGTATAGTAATAATTAAAAGAAAACAACAACTATGAGTGGTGTATATCCTGGACATGTTAGATTCATTTAATATAATATTATATTTGATCCAATTTAGATATATGACTTGTTATATGGCTATGGAGCTAGAATAGTAATCTGCATGCTTAGAATCATTACGTAGTATAATAATAATAATAATAATAATAATAAGTATAATAATGATAATAATAATAATAGTAGTAATAATTAATTAATTGTACTAAATTTATTATGTTGTTTAATTAGTTCGAACGGAGGGAGCCTAAACGAATAATTTTTAGAATATAATACTTTGGGTATTACATTGCGTAATCCAGGTACGGATTTCGTACTCCTTCAGCTATAATCTTTTTAATTTTGTTATATTCGTTTTGCTTTCGTTTAGATTTTATTTATCGTTTCACATGATCGTTCGTTCTTAAATTCATGTGATGGTTTCGTTTTGGTGTTGATATTTGAAACTCATATTTGTACTCTTTAGACTAGTGTATCATGTCTAGAGTTTATTTTGATATTTGTAGTAAAGTACATGTTACTATATTTTTGGAGACTTGTGTTGATGATTCGTTCAATTTAACATGTACACGTTAGAACCCTTTGTGTTGATATTATGTCGCATGTGTTGTGGCATGGTATTTTTGTTAGAATATACCGTAGGGTATACCTGAGCTATAACCACCTGTGGGGGTACCACAAGCATGTCGTCTTGGCACGAGAGGCATGACACCTTCCGTGGCGGTGTAATCAGTCCACGGCGTCTCCGTTTTGTGCTCCGGTGGGAGTTGGTCATTTGGTGTTTTGCTGTGAGAGGCGTATGGGTCGACCCTAGTTTTCTGTTCTGTTATGTTCTACGGAGTGGCGATGTTTGTGCTAAACACGCCTTCCGATTTTGCATGCATTGGATTCGCGGTTCAATGTGTGGCACTATTTGACTTGCCTGTGTGACACTATTTGACTTGCCTGTGTGACAAGGTATATTTCTGTTTTATTTTGAGCTCGGTATGAAATAACCACAGCCATTTGATTCAGCCTATTATTTCATTGTGTTAGTTTTGTTCGTTTCGGTTCATTTTAGTTCATTAATTGAGTTAGTTATTTCAGTTCTCTATTTTGTATTCTATATCCGTGCTGGGCATTTGGCTCATACTGTACTTTTCTTCCGGCAGGTAATCATGAGGATCAAGGGCAAGTGTGATGAGAGCTTCATTCGATCCAATGATTTAGATATTCTATTTAGGCTTGATAGATTGGTTTATTTGGAGTTGTAATAACTATTTCAGATTTTGGTTCGGGCCAGCTTGACATTTATTCTGATTTGACCTTTTGGTATTTATTGGTTATAATTACTATTCTTTCGTGGCATAGAGTTTTTGTTCAGTTTTGTTGTGTTTTGAGTAATCTCTCTTTCTATTTCGGAAATGGGGTGTTACAGTAATGAATAATAAAATAAAAAAAAATTCACTATTTGCGCTACTGAAGAAAATACTGTTTGCCCGTGATTTTTATTTTCAAATAGTACCCTTCCATTCTCCTATAAATAGGATGCTTAGTTTAGAAATGAAAATCACATCAGAATCAGAGAATTCTTCTTCTATAATATTGAGCGTATTTCTTTTGAGTTGAAGGAAGCTTTGAGTGTAGAAAATAGTATAAGTTTTTTTCAAGAATATTTTCGCCATACCAGTCAGAAATACTCTTCTTTTAAGGTAAGGGATATTATTTTTCTCGTAAATGATGTTATTTTCTTTCAATATTCATAAAGAATATTATTTTCTTTCATATTCCATATTATGAAAGCGATAATATTTTATTTCATATACCCAAATTAAAACTTACTACGGTAAGTATTGCTTCTATAATTTCTGAAATGATCAGAAATTATTCGAATTTTGGGTTTCATCTAGCATCATTTCATTGAAATGTTGGTATGAATTTTATTATGAAATTTTTACCTTTTCATATCGGGATTACTATTCACGTATACAGCACTATTGACATATACGACACTATTCACAGAAAAATTAAATTTTCTTTTATTTGTCCAAGTTGTCTGTTATGGTTACTATCTTTGATTGTATCCATGTTTTGAATTTCATTCTTGAATTTTGCTCCACAATTAATTATTATGGAGTATTCTTGAACTTGGATAAACTAAGTTATGAATCCCTAATATTTGTCCTTTATCTCACTGGATTCATTATTTATATTATTTTTTATCATTCTCAGTCCTAAATGGTGATATGACTGAATATCTTTGGCTTGTAGAGCAAAGATGAATGATTACCTGATGAATATCTTTGGCCCATAGTGCAAAGATAAATATTTGATTCAAGATGTCTATTGATTGATGTTACAGGGATAAAATATTGATAATGGACTTTTAAATCATAGAAGATAGTAGACTTCATTCTTTACTTAACTCTTCTAATGAATTGTTATTTTAGCTGCAGTTGTTGCTCTAAAACTTGTTATCCATAATATTTTATCTGATTTATTGAAGGCTAACAATAATTTATTTTTCATTATCTTAGTTATAATATTCTTTACTGGACTAGTTGAGCTCACCCTTTTTATCTATTGTCCTCTTCAGGGAATGAGAATGTTACGGGAACTAGTCGGGGATCAGTGTGATGATCAGAATAGAGCAGTAGTAGTCCTCACAATTTTTGTAAAATAGTGTGACAATAATTATAACGAGGACTTAGTTTGAGTGTTTATATTTTCTACATGTTTGTATTGACACTCACAGTTGTATGGTCGTATTTCTCACGACCTTTTGTTATAAAAGATTTGTATTTGGAATTCTGTACCATGTATTTGGCGACTCAGAATGGGTTGGTATTAAACCTATTTTGAGGGCGTCACAGTTGGTATCAGAGCTTAGGGATATGATATCTGGCGGAGATCGGGGAATAGATGTAAGACCCCAACTTTTATGAATAAAGATTTAATTTTCTTTATATATTATTTCGAAATAGGAAGGTGTTGATTTGATAAATATGAAAGTTATGGGTGAAATGTGCAAACATTTTTAAAATGAGCAAGTGGTTATAAAATATTCTTGTTGTCGGGGAATATTCGTTTGGTCGTGGAATATTCTTGTTGTCGGGGAATATTCGTACGACGGCGCAGCTATTTGTGGGCCCCCACAACGGAATAACTGTCGGATATAGAAAGCGACAGAAATAACTTTTTTACAAGATAACGGCGTAGTTGTTACCGTTAGTACTGTTGAAATACCCGGTGGTTAAAATACAGTACGCGGTGTTGCGCGGTAGCACACGGTATTGCACAGTATTTCGAATTATTGAGTCTTACGTGAGAAGGAACCTACTCAATTATTGTTACAGTATTTACTGTTTAATATTTTATATTATTGACTCAATAATTGCTATGTTGATATTTTATATTATTGACTCAATAATTGCTGCATTGATATTTTATTGACTCAATAATTGCTACGTTGCTATTTTTTATGATTAATTCAATAATGGCTACAGTTGATATTTTGTAGTATTGATTCAATAATTGTCGTTGCACAGTATTTCACGTTATCAACTCAATAATTCATATTATTTGAATAATATTATTAGATAGCATTATTGACAATGTCTAAAGAAGTTCTGTCTAGGAGGGGTTATTTAATTGCGCGCCAGTAAGGAGAAGTCCTTATCGGAAGGCCTCCTCTGTCCTGGGAACCACCTGGTTGTTAATATTGTAGTTCTATAATATTATCTGTGAATAATTAATTATTGATTTATATGATAAGGGATTATTTATTTTGTGGATATTAAAGAAGGAATTGGCGCTGATGAGTTTTTATCAATATTTTAGTATGAGAAATCATCTGTTTATGGATTTCGGATAATTTATGTTTGGAATTTGGAAAAACTTCCTTCTGCAAAGTTGTAGAGAATTAAATTTCCTATGGAAGGATATAGAATTTGTATTTTTCTGACAAAGGGGCTATTTGTTATGAATTATTGAAGTTTCGGAAAATATATATATTTAATGGGTGGGCCCCACTTTTGTTGAAATCTGATTTTTTGGTAGCAGCCGGCGGCTGGAGAATTTTAAAAATAATATTATTATTTTATTATTTTAGTCTCCTTTGGCATTCTAAGCTTTTCCTATAAATAGGGTGCTTAGGTTAGAATTGAAAATCACACTAGAATCAGAAGTTTTCTCTCTCTATAATATCGAGCGTATTTTTGTGAGTATTTCTATACTTTGAGTATTAGTATTCAACGCAAGTTTCCTTCGGTATTATATCCGATATTCCAGTCAGAGGTACCATCTTTTTGAGGTAAGGGATGTTATTTTTTTTTCGTAAATGATGTTATTCTTTTCAATATCATTATACAGAAATATTGTCATGGATTTTATGTTGAAATTCTTACTTTTTCCGTCAGGGTTACTATTCACGTATACGGCACTATTCACGGAAAAATTAAATTTTCTTCTATTTGTCCAAATTGCTTGTTAAGGTTACTATCTTTGATTGTATCCAAGTTTTGAGCTTTATTCTTGAATTTTGCTCCAAAATTGATTATTACGAGGTATTTTTGAATTGGATATACTAAAATGCGAATCCTTGATCTTTGTCTTTTATCTCACTGGATTCGTTCTTTAAAATATTTTTCATCATTCTCAGTCCTAAAAGGTGATGTAACTGAATATCTTTGGCCTGTAGAGCAAAGATGAATGATTACTTGATGAATATTTTTGGCCTGTAGAGCAAAGATGAATGATTACCTGATGAATATCTTTGGCCTGTAGTGCAAAGATGACAGGTGTTGAGATGAATATGACCACTGATGATACAAATGAATATCTTTGGCCTGTAGTGCAAAGATGAATATTTGATTCGAGATGTATATTGATTGATGTTACAGGGATAAAATATTGATGATGGACTTTTAAATCATAGAAGATAGTAGACTTGATTCTCTGCTTAACTCTTCTAATGAATTGTTATTTCCGCTGCGAATATTGATCTAAAGTTGGTTGTCCATTATATTTTATCTTATTTGTTGAAGACTAACGATAATTTGTTTCCTATTATCTTAGTCATAATATTCTTTACTGAGCTAGTTGAGCTCACCCTTTTCATCTGTTGTCCTCTTCAGGAAATGAGAATGTTGCGGGAACTAGTCGGGGGACAGAGTGATGGTCCGAGTTAGAGTAGTAGCAGTCCTCACTATTTCTGATAAATAGTGTGATAATAATTGTAATGAGGACTTAGTTTGAATCTTAATATTTTCTACATATTTGTATTGAGACTCACAGTTGTGTGGTCGTATTTTGCACGACCGTATGATATTAAGTTTGTATTTGAATTCTGTACCATGTATTTGGCGACTCAGAATGGGTTGGGTTGAATGGACCTATTCTGGGGGCGTCACAGTTGGTATCAGAGCTTAGGGATATGATCTCTGACGGAGATCGGGGAATAGAACTAGGAGGGGAGAGACGAGTAAATCCTTCGCTAGTGTGTCCTACCTAAGCTTATGTGGTATTTAATTGGTCAGTCGGAGCATAGGGTTAATATGTGATACGTTGACTTGTTTAATTAACCCTTGTTTTATGGCAGTATTTGAGAATGGCAGCTGAGAACGTTAACAAGGAAGTGAATGAGACCGTGGAGACACTTTTAATCGTTAACCAGGAGAACGTGCAACAAGAAGGCAATGTTCATCCTGAAAATAACGCTGGTCAGACGATAAACGATGAGATGTTTAGAAGTTTTTTGCAGTTCATGCAAAATCAGACGAGGGAGACTCGTGTGCAACCTACAGGTGGAGATAATAACAACACGCGAGCTGTCACTGCCAAGCAGTTCAAAGAATTGGGACCACCAGAGTTTCTGGGAAAGCCAGATCCGATTAAGGCGGAGACGTGGATTAAACAAATTACCAAGATATTTGATGTCTTGGGATGTACAGAGGAACAGAAGGTTCCATTCGCCACGTTTATGTTCCGTGGAGAGGCAGATTACTGGTGGGAATCCGTGAAGCGTACCCAGCCTGCCGCACTCCAGATGTCTTGGGAAGCGTTCCAGAAACTGTTTAATGACAAGTACTTTCCTGAAAGTATTCGTCATATGAAGGAAGTAGAGTTTATCAAACTCGAGCAAAACAACATGACGGTATCCCAGTACGAGACTAAGTTCGCGGAGCTGTCCAGGTTTGCACCTCATTTGGTGGAGAATGAGGAACGTATGACGCGGATGTTTCTAAGAGGTTTGAAACCCGAAATACGTCAATACCTCATTTCTCATAAATTTTCTCTATATTCAGATGTAGTGAACAAGGCCCAGTTGTTAGAACGAGATAATGATTATGTTCAACCGAGGGACCACAACCAAGGTCGTACCGGTGGCAGCAGTCATCGGAGGAATGACAACCAGCGAGGAGGAAAGTATGACAGAAGCGGTAACCACTCCGGTGGTTATCGTGGCCATGATAGTAGAAGAAGCGAATCGGGAGGAGATTTCAAAAAGAGAAGGTATAACAATGAGAACGCGAAGATGTCAACATCAGCACCAGCATCAACTGTTTCAAGGGGAGGAGAACGACCACCGGTCGTATGCTATAAATGCGGGAAAGAGGGACATATCAGCCCAAACTGCCCACAACAATTCAAAGGATGCTATAACTGTGGAAAAGAAGGACATATAGCTCGAGATTGTCCTGTTGCGAAACCAAATTCAGCGGGGGTGGTGATTCCAAAGGCGGTTGCAGACAAGTCAAAGTCGGTGATTCCTGGAAGAGCGTTTGTCGTGACAGCCCAAAACGCGAGGAATCCACACGAGGTGATTACGGGTAAGCTGATCATAAACTCTTGTGAAGTTTACACCTTGTTAGATACCGGTGCTACCCATTCCTTTATTTCACCTGCTTGTGCTCAACGTTTGAACTTGACTTCTGATAAATTAGACTTTGACTTATCTGTTGAAACTCCGTTAGGAGAAACCTTTGTTACATCTACAGTTTACAAATCTTGCTTGATTCAGATTGGTACCCTTACCTTACCTGTTGATCTTATATCTTTGAAAATACTTGCATTTGACGTGATTTTAGGAATTGACTGGTTAACCACTTACCATGCCAAAATTGATTATTTTCGTAAGATTGTTAGTTTTCATATTCCTAATCAACCTGTTGTGCGAACCCAAATCACCAAACCACTAAAATCAGTCAATATCATTTTAAATCCCAAGGCTATTCGTTTATTGAAAAACGGATGTCAAGCTTTTTTAGCTCATGTCACTGATCTAAATCAGAATACATCAGATTTGAATGATATTTCCGTTGTTAATAAGTTTCCTGATGTATTTCCAGAAGAACTTCCCGGTCTACCTCCAGAACGTGAAGTTGAATTCTTTATTGACCTTGAGCCCGGTACAAAGCCCATTTCTAAAACCCCATATCGAATGGCTCCTATTGAACTTCAGGAGTTAAAGATTTAATTACAAGAGTTGTTCGACATCGGTTTTATTCGTCCTAGTACGTCTCCTTGGGGTGCTCCTGTTTTATTCGTAAAGAAGAAAGACGGGAGTATGCGACTTTGCATTGACTATCGGGAGTTGAACCATGTCACCATCAAGAATAGGTATCCGTTACCTCGTATTGATGACCTGTTCGACCAGTTGCAAGGAGCGCAATTCTTTTCAAATATCGATCTTCGTTCTGGATATCATCAGTTGAAGATTAAAACTGAGGATATTCCAAAGACTGCTTTCAGAACACGGTACGGGCATTATGAGTTCTTAGTCATGTCTTTTGGATTGACTAATGCTCCTGCTGCTTTCATGGATATGATGAACCGTGTATTTAAGGAGTATTTAGATCAATTCGTTATTGTCTTTATTGATGACATTCTCATCTATTCTAAAAGCCGTCAAGATCATGAACACCATTTGAAGTTGGTACTTCAAAAGCTTTGTGAGAACAAGCTATATGCTAAGCTGAAGAAATGCGAGTTTTGGCTTGAGGAAGTAGCATTCCTTGGGCACGTGGTATCGAAACGTGGAGTATCTGTGGACCCGGCGAAGATTGAAGCAATACAAAGCTGGGAGCAACCTAAGTCGGTGACCGAAGTACGAAGCTTTCTGGGCTTAGCTGGTTATTATCGGAGGTTCGTAGAGGGATTTTCTCGAATCGCTACTCCATTAACTCAGTTGACTCGGAAAGATACAAAATTCGTTTGGAGCGAGGAATGCGAGAAGAGCTTCCAAGAGCTCAAGAGGAGACTTATTTCGGCACCTGTTCTGACAATACCATCTGGTTCGGATGGATTTATTATTTACAGCGATGCTTCGGGCAAAGGGTTAGGATGTGTTCTCATGCAATATGGGAAAGTCATAGCCTATGCCTCGCGACAACTCAAAGAATATGAGAGGAATTATCCTACTCATGATCTAGAGTTGGCAGCAGTCGTATTCGCGTTGAAGATCTGGAGACATTACTTGTACGGAGAGAAAGTGGAGATTTATACGGATCATAAGAGCTTTAAATATTTCTTCACTCAGAAGGAACTCAACATGCGGCAACGACGTTGGCTTGAGCTGTTGAAAGATTACGATCATACTATCCAATACCATCCTGGAAAAGCGAACGTGGTAGCTGACGCGTTGAGTAGAAGATCATATGTGGGAACGAGTGCGATGATGTCAAGTATACGCGTAGAACCAGCTTTGATTGATAAAGTTAAAGCTGCTCAAGCTACGGATGCGGAGCTGATGAAGATGAAGAAAAAGGTGCAAGAAGGTGCAATTCCAGAAGCAAGAATCGATGAAGAGGGAATACTTCGAGTCAACTCCAGACTTTGTGTTCCTAACGATTTTGACTTGAAGTATAGAATCATGATGGAGGCACACAACACACCGTTTGCAATCCATCCTGGGAGTACTAAAATGTATCGTGATCTTCGACATACATTTTGGTGGAGTAATATGAAGAGAGAGATCGCAGAGTTCATCTCAAGATGTTTAACTTGTCAACGTGTAAAGGCGGAGCATCAAATGCCGAAGGGTCCATTGCAACCACTGGAGATTCCGAAATGGAAGTGGGAACACATTACGATGGATTTCGTTACGGGTCTTCCCAAGGTTTCTCAAGGCTTAGATGCGATTTGGGTTATTGTTGATAGATTAACCAAGTCTGCTCATTTCTTGCCGATACGAGAGACTTATTCCCTTGAACGTCTTGCTCATATGTACGTGAATGAGATTGTGAGATTGCATGGCATGCCAGTATCCATAGTTTCGGATCGTGATCCCAGATTTACTTCACGATTTTGGATCAGTTTGCAGAAAACTATGGGCACGGACTTACGCTTCAGTTCGGCTTATCATCCTCAAACAGATGGACAATCAGAGAGGACTATTCAAACTCTTGAAGATCTATTGAGACTTTGTGTTCTAGACTTCAAAGGGAGTTGGGATAAGTACTTATCATTGGTGGAATTCTCCTACAATAACAGTTATCAGGCAAGTATAGGCGTAGCTCCATTCGAAGCATTGTATGGGAGAAAGTGTCGCTCTCCAGTATGTTGGAACGAGGTGGGTGAAACAACATTGTTGGGACCGGAGTTAGTACGTATGACTACGGAAAAGATCCAAATAATCCGACAACGTATACAGACGGCACAGGATCGACAAAAGAGTTATGCAGATCTTCATCGAAAGGACGTGGAATTTAATGTTGGAGACCATGTGTTATTACGTGTTGCTCCATGGAAAGGAGTTACAAGGTTTGGGAAGAGAGGAAAGCTCAACCCACGATTCATTGGTCCATTTGAGATTCTTGACCGAGTAGGAAATGTGGCCTATAGACTTGCTTTACCTCCAAGCATGTCTCCTGTTCATAATGTGTTTCACATATCCGTGTTACGTAAATATGTGAAGGATCCAAACCGCATTATTGAGTTAGAACCAGACGAGATAGCTGAAGATTTAACGTACGAGGAGGTACCTGTCAAGATCTTGGATAGGAAGGAGCATGTCCTACGCTCGAAAATTATACCTCAAGTTAAAGTTTTGTGGAGAAACCAGGCTATTGAGGAAATGACCTGGGAGTTGGAATCGGAAATGAAAGCGAGGTATCCTCACCTTTTCGACATACCAGGTACGTACGTCAATTTCGAGGACGAAATTTCATAAGGAGGGGAGGTTGTAAGACCCCAACTTTTATGAATAAAGATTTAATTTTCTTTATATATTATTTCGAAATAGTAAGGTGTTGATTTGATAAATATGAAAGTTATGGGTGAAATGTGCAAACATTTTTAAAATGAGCAAGTGGTTATAAAATATTCTTGTTGTTGGGGAATATTCGTTTGGTCGTGAAATATTCTTGTTGTCGGGGAATATTCGTACGACGGCGCAGCTATTTGTGGGCCCCCACAACGGAATAACTGTCGGATATAGAAAGCGACAGAAATAACTTTTTTACAAGATAACGGCGTAGTTGTTACCGTCAGTACTGTTGAAATACCCGGTGGTTAAAATACAGTACGCGGTGTTGCGCAGTAGCACACGGTATTGCACAGTATTTCGAATTATTGAGTCTTACGTGAGAAGGAACCTACTCAATTATTGTTACAGTATTTACTGTTCAATATTTTATATTATTGACTCAATAATTGTTATGTTGATATTTTATATTATTGACTCAATAATTGCTGCATTGATATTTTATTGACTCAATAATTGCTACGTTGCTATTTTTTATGATTAATTCAATAATGGCTACAGTTGATATTTTGTAGTATTGATTCAATAATTGTCGTTGCACAGTATTTCACGTTATCAACTCAATAATTCATATTATTTGAATAATATTATTAGATAGCATTATTGACAATGTCTAAGAAAGTTCTGTCTAGGAGGGGTTATTTAATTGCGCGCCAGTAAGGAGAAGTCCTTATCGGAAGGCCCCCTCTGTCCTGGGAACGACCTGGTTGTTAATATTGTAGTTCTATAATATTATTTGTGAATAATTAATTATTGATTTATATGATAAGGAAATATTTATTTTGTGGATATTAAAGAAGGAATTGGCGCTGATGAGTTTTTATCAATATTTTGGTATGAGAAATCATCTGTTTATGGATTTCGGATAATTTATGTTTGGAATTTGGAAAAACTTCCTTCTGCAAAGTTGTAGAGAATTAAATTTCCTATGGAAGGACATAGAATTTATATTTTTCTGACAAAGGGGCTATTTGTTATGAATTATTGAAGTTTCAGAAAATATATATATTTAATGGGTGGGCCCCACTTTTGTTGAAATCTGATTTTTTGGTAGCAGCCGGCGGCTGGAGAATTTTAAAAATAATAATATTATTTTATTATTTTAGTCTCCTTTGGCATCCTATGCTTTTTCTATAAATAGGGTGCTTAGGTTAGAATTGAAAATCACACCAGAATCAGAAGTTTTCTCTCTCTATAATATCGAGCGTATTTTTGTGAGTATTTCTATACTTTGATTATTAGTATTCAACGCAAGTTTCCTTCGGTATTATATCCGATATTCCAGTCAGAGGTACCATCTTTTTGAGGTAAGGGATGTTATTTTTTTTCGTAAATGATGTTATTCTTTTCAATATCATTATACAGAAATATTGTCATGGATTTTATGTTGAAATTCTTACTTTTTCCGTCGGGGTTACTATTCACGTATACGGCACTATTCATGAAAAAATTAAATTTTCTTCTATTTGTCCAAATTGCTTGTTAAGGTTACTATCTTTGATTGTATCCAAGTTTTGAGCTTTATTCTTGAATTTTGCTCCAAAATTGATTATTACGAGGTATTTTTGAATTGGATATACTAAAGTGCGAATCCTTGATCTTTGTCTTTTATCTCACTGGATTCGTTCTTTAAAATATTTTTCATCATTCTCAGTCCTAAAAGGTGATGTAACTGAATATCTTTGGCCTGTAGAGCAAAGATGAATGATTACTTGATGAATATTTTTGGCCTGTAGAGCAAAGATGAATGATTACCTGATGAATATCTTTGGCCTGTAGTGCAAAGATGACAGGTGTTGAGATGAATATGACCACTGATGATACAAATGAATATCTTTGGCCTGTAGTGCAAAGATGAATATTTGATTCGAGATGTATATTGATTGATGTTACAGGGATAAAATATTGATGATGGACTTTTAAATCATAGAAGATAGTAGACTTGATTCTCTGCTTAACTCTTCTAATGAATTGTTATTTCCGCTGCGAATATTGATCTAAAGTTGGTTGTCCATTATATTTTATCTTATTTGTTGAAGACTAACGATAATTTGTTTCCTATTATCTTAGTCATAATATTCTTTACTGAGCTAGTTGAGCTCACCCTTTTCATCTGTTGTCCTCTTCAGGAAATGAGAATGTTGCGGGAACTAGTCGGGGGACAGAGTGATGGTCCGAGTTAGAGTAGTAGCAGTCCTCACTATTTCTGATAAATAGTGTGATAATAATTGTAATGAGGACTTAGTTTGAATCTTAATATTTTCTACATATTTGTATTGAGACTCACAGTTGTGTGGTCGTATTTTGCACGACCGTATGATATTAAGTTTGTATTTGAATTCTGTACCATGTATTTGGCGACTCAGAATGGGTTGGGTTGAATGGACCTATTCTGGAGGCGTCACAATAGAACTAAGAGGGGAGAGACGAGTAAATCCTTCACTAGTGTGTCCTACCTAAGCTTATCTGGTATTTAATTGGTTAGTCGGAGCATAGGGTTAATATGTGATATGTTAATTTGTTTAATTAACCCTTGTTTTGTGGCAGTATTTGAGAATGACAGCTGGAAATTTAAGCAATGGAGTGAATGAGACCGTTGAGACACCTTTAATCACCTACCAGGAGAACGTGCAACAGGAAGGCAAAACCACTGATCAGACGATGAACGATGGGATGTTTAGAAGTTTTTTGCAGTTTATGCAAAATTAGACGAGGGAGACTCGTACGCAAAATTCGGGTGGAAATAATACCAACTCGCGGCTTGGCACTGCCAAGCAGTTCAAAGAGTTGGGACCACCAGAGTTTCAGGGAAAGCCAGATCCAATCAAGTCAGAGACGTGGGTTAAGCAAATTACCAAGATATTTGATGTCTTGGGATGCACGGAGGAACAAAAGGTTCCATTCGCCACGTTTATGTTCCGCGGAGAGGCAGATTACTGGTGAGAATCTGTGAAGGGTACCCAGTATACTGCACTCCAAATGTTTTGGGAGGAGTTCCAGAAACTGTTCAATGACAAGTACTTTACAGAAAGTATTCGTCATATGAAGGAGGTAAAGTCTATCAAACTGGAATAAAATAACATGACTGTGTCCCAGTACGAGGCTAAGTTCGCGGAGTTATCCCGGTTCGCATCTCATTTGGTGGATAATGAGGAACGTATGACGCGGATATTTCTGAGAGGTTTGAAACCCGAAATTTGTCAGTACCTCATTTCTCTCAAACTTTGTTTGTATTCAGATGTGGTGAACAGGCCCAATTATTAGAACGGGATAATGATCAACCAAGGGACAACAACCAAGATCGTACTGGTGGCAGCAGTCATCAGAACAATGACAACCAGCGGGGAGAAAAGTATCATGACAGAAGCGGTAACCACTCCGGTGGTAATCGTGGCCATAATAATAGAAGAAGTGTGTCGGGGGGAGATTTCAGGAAGAGAAGATACAACAATGAGAACGTGAAAACGTCGACAGCAGCACCAGCATCAACTGTTTCTAGGGGAGGAGAACGACCACCGGTCGTATGTTATAAATGCGGGCAAGAGGGGCACATCAGCCCTAACTGCACACAGCAATCCAAGGTGTCCTATAACTGTAAAAAGGAAGGTCACATTGCTCGAGTGTGTCCTGTAGCAAAACCAAGTCCAGCGGGGATGGTGACTCCAAAGGCCGTCCCGGACAAGTCAAAGTCGGTGGTTCCAGGAAGAGCGTTTGTCGTGACTCCCCAAACCGCGAGGAGCCCGAACGAGGTGATTACGGGTAAGATAATCATAAACTCTTGCGAAGTTTACACCTTATTAGACACCGGTGCTACCCATTCTTTTATTTCACCTACTTGTGCTCAACATTTGAACTTGACTCCTGAGAAATTAGATTTTGACTTATCTGTTGAAACTCCATTAGGTGAAACCTTCGTTACATTCACAGTTTACAAATCTTGCTTGATTCAAATTGGTACCTTCACCCTACCTGTTGATCTTATATCTTTGAAAATACTTGCATTTGATGTGATTTTAGGAATTGACTGGTTAACCACTTATCATGCCAAAATTGATTATTTTCGTAGGGTTGTTAGATTTCATATTCCTAACCAACCTGTTGTGCTAATTCAAACAACCAAACCCCTAAAATCAATCAATGTCATTTCAAGTCATAAAGCTATTCGTTTATTGAAAAATGAATGTCAAGCTTTTTTAGCCCATGTCACTGATCTAAACCAGAATATGTCAGGTTTGAATGATATTTCTGTTATTAATGATTTTTCTGATGTATTTTCTGAAGAACTTCCCGGTCAACCCCCAGAACGTGATGTTGAATTCTTTATTGACCTTGAATCCGGTACAAAAC
Organism: Panax stipuleanatus; assembly: GCA_020205555.1. Taxonomy (NCBI): domain Eukaryota; kingdom Viridiplantae; phylum Streptophyta; class Magnoliopsida; order Apiales; family Araliaceae; genus Panax; species Panax stipuleanatus. Next base: position 78,930 of record JAINUT010002393.1, read on the forward strand.
CCATTTCTAAAACCCTATATCGAATGGCTCCTATTGAACTTTAAGAGTTAAAGGTCCAACTACAAGAGTTGTTAGACATTGGTTTCATTTGTCTTAGTACATCTCTTTGGGGTGCTCTTGTTTTATTCGTAAAGAAGAAAGACGGGAGTATGCGACTTTGTATTGACTATCGGGAGTTGAACCATGTCACCATCAAGAATAGGTATCCGCTACCTCGTATTGATGACTTGTTCGACCAGTTGCAAGGTGCACAATTCTTTTCAAAGATCGATCTTCGTTCTGAATATCATCAGTTAACGATTAAAACTGAGGATATTCCAAAGACTGCCTTCAGAACTTGGTACGGGCATTATGAATTCTTAGTTATGTCTTTTGGATTGACTAATGCTTCTGCTGCTTTCATGGATATGATGAACCATGTATTCAAGGAGTATTTGGATCAGTTCGTGGTTGTATTTATTGATGACATCTTCATCTATTCCAAAAGCCGTGAAGATCATGAGCACCACTTGAAGCTTGTACTTCAAAGGCTTCGTGAAAATAAGCTATATGCCAAGCTGAAGAAATGCGAGTTCTGGCTTGAGGAGGTAGCATTCTTTGGGCACGTGGTATCAAAACGTGGAGTATCTGTTGACCCGGCGAAGATTGAAGCAATACAAAGTTGGAAGCAACCGAAGTCGGTGACCGAAGTACGTAGCTTTCTGGGTTTAGATGGTTATTATCGGAGATTCGTGGAAGAATTTTCTCGAATCGCTACTCCATTAACTCAGCTGACTCAGAAAGATACAAAATTCGTATGGAACGAGGAATGCGAGAAGAGCTTCCAAGAGCTTAAGAGGAGACTCATTTCAGCACCTGTTCTGACAATACCATCTGGTTCGAATGGATTTGTCATCTACAACGATGCTTCGGGCAAAGTGTTAGGATATGTTCTCATGCAACATGGGAAAGTCATAGCCTATGCCTCACGGCAACTCAAAGAATATGAGAGGAATTATCCTACTCATGATCTAGAGTTGGCAGCAGTCGTTTTCGCGTTGAAGATCTGGAGACACTACCTATATGGAGAGAAAGTGGAGATTTATACGGATCATAAGAGCCTTAAATATTTCTTCACTCGAAAAGAACTTAACATACGACAACGACGTTAGCTTGAGCTATTGAAAGATTACGACCATACCATTCAATACCATCTTGGAAAAACGAACGTGGTAGCTGACGCGTTGAGTAAAAGATCATATGCGGGAATGAGTGCGATGATATCAAGTATACGTGTAGAACCAGCTTTAATTGATAAAGTTAAAGTTGCTCAAGCTACAGACCCGGAGCTGATGAGGATGAATAAGAAAGTTCAAGAAGGTGCTATTCCAGAAGCAAGAATCGATGAAGAAGGAATACTTCTAGTCAACTCCAGACTTTGTGTTCCTAACGATTCTGATTTGAAGTATAGAATCATGATGGAGGCACACAACACACTGTTTGCAATCCATCCTGGGAGTACCAAATGTATCGTGATCTTCGACATACATTTTGGTGGAGCAATATGAAGAGAGAGATCGCGGAGTTTATCTCGAGGTGTTTAACGTGTCAACGTGTCAAGGCGGAGCATTAAGTGCCAAAGGGTCCATTGCAACCACCTGAGATTCTAAAATGGAAGTGGGAACACATTACTATAGATTTCGTTACGGATCTTCCCAAGGTTTCTCAAGGCATAGATGCGATTTGGGTTATTGTCGATAGATTAACCAAGTCTGCTCATTTCTTGCCTATACGAGAGACTTATTCACTGGAACGTCTTGCTCGTATGTACATAAATGAGATTGTGAGATTGCATGGCATGCCAGTATCCATAGTTTCGGATCGTGACCCAAGATTCACTTCACGATTTTGGGTCAGTTTGCAGAAAGCTATGGGTACGGATTTACGATTCAGTTCGGCATATCATCCTCAAACGGACGGACAATCGGAAAGGACTATTCAAACTCTTGAAGATCTATTGAGACTCTGTGTTCTAGACTTCAAAGGGAGTTGGGATAAATACCTACCATTGGTGGAATTCTCTTACAACAACAGTTATCAGGCAAGTATAGGCATGGCTCCATTCGAGGCGTTGTATGGATGGAATGTCGTTCTCCAGTATGCTGGAACGAGGTGGGTGAAACAACATTGTTAGGACCGAAGTTAGTACGTATGACTACGAAAAAGATCCAAATGATCCGACAACGTATACAAACAGCGCAGGATCGACAAAAGAGTTATGCGAATTTTCATCGAAAGGATGTGGAATTTAATGTTGGGGACCATGTGTTATTATGTGTTGCTCCATGGAATGGAGTTACAAGATTCGGGAAGAAAGGAAAGCTCAATCCACAATTTATTGGTCCATTTGAGATTCTTGACCAAGTAGGAAATGTAGCCTATAGACGTGCTTTACCTCCAAATATGTCTCGTGTTCATAACGTTTTTAACATATCCGTGCTTCGTAAATATGTGAAAGACCCAAACCACATTATTGAGTTAGAACCAGACGAGATAATCGAAGATTTAACGTACGAGGAGGTACTTGTCAAGATCTTGGATAGGAAGGAGCATGTTCTACACACAAAGGTTATACCACAAGTCAAAATTTTGTGGAGGAACCATGCTATTGAGGACATGACCTGGGAGTTAGAATCGAAAATGAAAGCAAGGTATCCTCACCTCTTCGACATACCAGGTACGTACGTCAATTTCGAGGAGAAAATTTCATAAGGATGGGAGGTTGTAAGACCCCAACTTTTATGAATAAAATTAAATTTTCTCTATATATTATTTTGAAATAGTAAGTTGTTGATTTGATATAATGCTTTAGTTATGGGTGGAATGTGCAAATTTTGTAAAGTAAGCAAGTGGTCATAAAATATTTATTATGTCAGAGAATATTCGTTTGGTCGGAGAATATTCTTTTTGTCGGGGAATATTCGTACGACGATGCAATCATTTGTGGGCCCCATAACGGAAAACTGTCGGATGAAAAAAACGACAAGAATAAGTTTTCTATAAATAACGACAAAATTTTTATCGTTAAAACTGTTGAAATACCCAGTGATAAAAGAACAGTTATACGCGTGGAGTAGCACACGGTATTGTACAGTATCTTTGATTATTGATGCTTACGTGAGAAGTCACTCAGTTTTATTCAATTATTGCAACAGTAGTTGTTGTATAGTATCTCATATTATTGATTCAATTATTGTCACAGTATCATCTGCACAATATTTTATATTATTAAATCAGTAATTGAGACGACACAGTTATTCATATTATTATTTGCATTATTAACAATGTCTAGAAAATTCTGTCGAGGAAAGGGGTTAGGTTATTTAATTGCGCGCCAATAAGAAGAAATCCTTATCGGAAAGCCTCCTCTTTTCTGGGAATGATCTGGTTGTTAATATTGTGAGTCATAATATTAATGATGATTAATTGTTATAAAAAAATATGCTTTGTGAAGCCAAGTGAGTTGAGATAAATAGAGGGATTTTTATTAAAGTATTTGTTGTAAATTTGGCTTATTATATGGACCACCACTTACTCATTTTTTAAAATCGTCGATAGAAAGTTATCTCAGTTTTATTTTATTACTTATATATATATCTGTTGTGTGTGTGTGTGGCGTGTGTGTTAGGGTATGTGTGTGAGTGATATATATATATATATATATATATATATATATTATGTAAGTTTTGTTTTATTAGATTATAAATAGAATATATTATATTTTATTTAAAATTTTCGTTTTATTAGAATATTTTATTGCACAGTAATGAATAGTAAAATTAAAAAAAATTCGCCAGTTGCGCCCGTGAAGAAAATACTGTTTGCCCATGATTTTTATTTTTAAATAGTATCATTCCATTCTCCTATAAATAGGATGCTTAGGTTAGAAATGAAAATCACACCAGAATCAGAGAATTCTTCTTCTATAATATTGAGCGTATTTCTTTTGAGTTTAAGAAAGTTTTGAGTGTAGAAAATAGTATAAGTTTTTTTCAAGAATATTCCCGCCATACCAGTCAGAAATACTCTTCTTTTAATGTAAGAGATATTATTTTTCTCGTAAATGATGTTACTTTCTTTCAATATTCATAAAGAATATTATTTTCTTTCATATTCCATATTATGAAAGCGATAATATTTCATTTTATATACCCAAATTAAAACTTACTACGGTAAGTATTGCTTCTATAATTTCTGAAATGATCAGAAATTATTCAAATTTTACGTTTCATCTAGTATCATTTTATTGAAATGTTGGTATGAATTTTATTATAAAATTTTTATCTTTTCATGTCGGGATTACTATTCACGTATACGACACTATTGACGTATACGACACTATTCACGAATACGACACTATTTACAAAAAAATTAAATTTTCTTTTATTTGTCCAAGTTGTCTGTTATGGTTACTATTTTTGATTGTATCCAAGTTTTGAATTTCATTCTTGAATTTTGCTTCACAATTGATTATTATGGAGTATTCTTGAACTTGGATAAACTAAATTACGAATCCCTAATATTTGTCCTTTATCTAACTGGATTCGTTATTTATATTATTTTTCATCATCCTCAATCCTAAATGGTGATATGACTGAATATCTTTGGCCTGTAGAGCAAAGATGAATGATTACCTGATGAATATCTTTGGCCCGTAGTGTAAAGATGGACAAGTGTTGAGATGAACATGACCAACTGGTGATACAAATAAATATCTTTGGCCCGTAGTGCAAAGATGAATATTTGATTCAAGATGTATATTGATTGATGTTACAGGGATAAAATATTGATGATGGACTTTTAAATCATAGAAGATAGTAGACTTCATTCTCTACTTAACTCTTCTAATGAATTATTATTTTTGCTGCAGTTGTTGATCTAAAACTTGTTGTCCATAATATTTTATCTGATTTATTGAAGGCTAACGATAATTTATTTTTCATTATCTTAGTCATAGTATTCTTTTCTGGGCTAGTTGAGCTCACCCTTTTCATCTATTGTTCTCTTCAGGGAATGAGAATGTTGTGGAAACTATTCGGGGATCAGTGTGATGGTTAGAATAGAGCAGTAGTAGTCCTCACTATTTTTGTAAAATAGTGTGATAATAATTGTAATGAGCACTTAGTTTAATTGTTTATATTTTCCACATGTTTGTATTGACAGTCACAGTTGTATGGTCGTATTTCTCATGACCTTTTGTTATAAAAGATTTGTATTTAGAATTCTGTACCATGTATTTGGCGACTCAGAATGGGTTGATATTGAACCTATTTTGGGGACGTCACAAATTCTGTCCGAAACCTTTCGACAATTGTTTGTACTTTTGGGGAGGAGCGAAAGCAATGGAAATTAATTCCCTTTGTGAGTATGAAAAATGATGCTAAAGTTCTTCTTGCAATGATGGAAGAGCTAAGGGTGTTTATACATGATAATGAAGGTTTGGAGTATGCGCATTTTTTAAGTCCCCCTCTAATGGCTGACATTCCTACGGTGAGGAGGCCCATTGCTATAAATTTGGTTGTGCTGAAATGGGGAAAACAAATCATAAGACAAGATAGCGCAAGTGGAGCTTTATTAGTAGCTTGTGCACTTAAAATGGGGAATGAGACTTCTTGTACCGGTCAACAGTTTATGATCATAGAGGTGAACCGTGGTTACAGAGTGAATGGTGTTCTATATTTCTTCACTATGATCTCCTATTACGTGATGACTCATGATCCGCGGGAGTTCGGAGCGCATGAACTGTTTCGTCAACTTGTTGAGTATTTGTCAATTTTCCAAATCATGTCAAGTATACTAATGTTTCTACCTACTGATGGAAAGAAGATGTCTGATGCATATGAGGTGGAATTCATAGAGCACTTCCACCTTGAGGATAAGGTGGATTTTGAGGGAATGACAATGTTATGGATTTAGTATTAAAATAATTAGTAAAAAGGAACGGCTAAGATTAGAAATAAAATGAATAGCTAGGATTTATTAGGTACGTAAGGTATTAGTTATGTCTATAAAAGGTTTGGGTCTGTACTGAAATGAGATATCAATCAAATTAACCAAAATTTAATTTCTCTCTCTAATCCTCTCTTTCTGGAGTCTGGCAGGACTATCTAAACTGTTACATACTCTCTCCTTTTCATGTAATGTAGGTGGTTTAAGACTTAATTTCACATATTAAAAAATCATTAAACACAACTCAAAATTAAATGAACTTCCAGTCTGGCGTAGAAAGGAGTAATTTAATTTTTGGTTTTTCACATATTAGTATAGTACGAGATTCTTAGCTACGCGTGTAAAAAACTGTACTGCTATTGGAGTGGGGGAGTTTGTACGATAAAGTGTTCCTCGTAGTCGTGGAAAAACAATTGCTAATATTTCTCACCAGCTGATATCAACAAGATTAATATGTCACATTTATTTTGAGCTATATAAACAGTAGTATTAAGGTGGTGTTTGATAAAATTGAGTGTTAAGAGCTGAACAGTTTAGACATCTAAATAATATAGAGCATCTGTTTAGAATTGTATCTGAATGAAAAAATGTTGTTTGATAATTATTTTTTTCAAAACGTCTGAATAATATAATTTTACCATTTTAACCCTATGTCCAAAATGTCTTCTTTTCTTTTTTTCATCTCTCCTTTTTTCAAAACCAACCATCACAGAGCAACTGTGCAAGAGCTGAAGATACTGAAATTGATTGATGAACATGTAGCACCTCCAAGAGCAATAACCATTTCCATTGACAGGTCACAATTACCTTCCTTGCGCTATGCCGCAGATAATCTAATCATGTTAAACAAGAACTTGATCAATGATCGTAGACAGCAACCCCCTTTTCAAACCTGAGTTGAAGATATTGAATTCTCTCTCTGTCTCACTCGATTTGTTTCTCTCTAAATCTCTATATATATCTATTTTATCTCTACTCCATCTCACATATATACGAAGCTCGATATATATATGATTTTATATACATCTACATAATTTTCACTCCAATCCGATCAACAAATTCCCAACATTTTCGACTTCCACCAAACCTTAATCCCCAAATCCCCTCTATCGGATGTTGAGAACAACGCCGTGGGGAGCTTGCAGTTCGATAGTGATTCCGGAGACTTGATTTTTCAGTGGGGTTTCTGGCATTTTCCCTTTTTCCGGTCGATATTTTTATGGGGGTGATGAGAGGAGGACATAGGCGAGTGCAGGAGAAAAGAGAGAAAGAGGAAAGGATGCAGATTAATTAGGATCATTGGGGATAAAATAGGAATTTTGAAATTTTAAAGAGGTCATTTTTGTCCAAAAAATAGTTAATTTCATTCAGATGGACCTCTAAATGATTTAGATTTAATTTTGTATCTTACCGATTAAGAGGCATTAAGAGGCAAAAAAAAATTTACCAAACAAGTTGTGCCTCTGACCGAATCAGAGGCACCCCTATTAAGAGGCTTTAAGACCCAAACAAACACCACCTAAGTTAATATTTGGCTCCTGCTCTAATTCGGTCCTATAGGAGCTTTTTACTGTTCTAGTGTTTAGGAATGACTTATTTTATGACTTATAAGTCCAAAAAAATAAAATAAGTAACAATTTATAACTTTTAAAAAATTAACTTTTAAGTCATTCTTAATAAATTATTTTGACCAAATATAATGACTATTTTGCCCCCTCTTGATAAATTACATGTCTACCCCCTGCTAAACTAAAAAGCCTTCTCATTCTCTGCTGAAGTATAGAGGACTTGTTGTTTCTAGTGCTGAAAATGGTGGGAATACTAAGTTCTTCAGGTGGCTTATATATATATATATAGCATCTCAGCTACCAGGGAGGAGGTGGAGAAGACATTAATTAATACAATAAAATAAAAAAACTCTGGAACACACATCTAAAGAATAAGGTACCCAAGCCAACCAACAAGATATGGTCATTCATTATTCCTCCTTTTTGCTTATTAGTGCATTGGTGATGACAGGTCTGGTCTGGTCTGGCTTTAAGTAAACAAAGCAGCCAGCCAGAAACAGAGAAGAAGAAATTGTAGGCTACAATCCGAATAGGCAAAAAACTGCATGACATGCAACATCTAATTCAAATTACTTTCTCACAAATACAGTAGCTGCTGCTAAAGTAATTTCCTTTCATATGGTATATATATATATATATACACACACACAGACATATCACTATCTATGCACACGACATAATAAATAATAAATAATAACAACAAATCATCTACCATTTAAGCACACAACATACATACATCTTAAGTTATAAATAAAGGAATCCCAATTAAGAAATGATGTTTAGAAACATCCAAGGAGTTTCTTTGGGCCTGTTCCGGTAGCACGGTACTTTGCTGCTATCTCCTCGGCCTTTAGCAGATCTTCCCCGCGTTTGGCTTCAATCATTGCCCTCTTCTCTTCTGCTGCCTTGTGGATAGCGGCTATTTTGTTTTTCATTTTCTCCACATATTCTGCCTTCTTCTTCTCAAATTCCTCCTGCTCAATGTGCATGTGTAATGGCAAAGCCATATTAACTTACGTTATACTAGATAAAGGACCTTTCAATACCCTAAACGATATGCCGGTACCTCCAATACCCTAAGCCACTTGGGAAAAAAAACAAATTATTTAGGATCAAAGAGCACTCTGTCAAGGAGGCCATTTTGTTTATAAAGACTTCCAATAAAAAGCAAAATGGCTTGATTTCGATTTTCCGGAAATACAATGACTTCGTATATGTTAAATTCTTCACAATTATCATGATTGGGCAAGCAACTTAATAATCTCATTTCTTTGCATGCTTGATAAAAAAACAAACAAGAAAATGTCAATTAGTAACGGCATTGAACAAGAGAATGTATACACCACGAACAAAGATGACAAATTTACCAACTTGATTGAATAGGTTACTGTTGTTAGGACTTAATAAGCCCCTTGACAAAAATAATAGTAAATGGGATGGTACCTCAATCTTTTTGAGGTCAGCCTCTATGGTTGCTTTCTTGCTGTTCTCCCATGATCCAACCGCAGATAAATTTTTATGAGCTCTGTTCAATATGTTAAGATTATTTATCCTGAACATTTATTTTTAGACCTTAAAAAATACTAGTAGTTAACTTAGGTCAGCTCATATGATTTTGAATAAAAGTTTTTGCAATTAATTATTTTTGGGTATTCCAAGTTGATTATAGAGAGAAGGGAAGAAAGTTCTTACTTGTTTTCTGCTTTTGATTTCTCACTTTCTTCCCATGCTCTGATCAATGACAACCTTTTCTCAGTTGCCACCCGGGCAAGCACCTTATCTGTTGAATACATATGAGCAAATAAATTCATTTTCCACCTTTAATAATCACAATAGAAATATAATCTTAATTAGCTTATTTACCTCTGTTAACAGAGCCCTCAGCAACCTTTTCCTCGACAGGTTCAGGCGCTTCTGCCATATGCACCCAAAGCTCAAACAATTAGAGAGACAGAGAGAGAGAGAAAAAAAATCCTACTATTTAATTATACCAATTTTAATTATTTATCAATCAAAAATATTTAAGACGTTCACAGAAAAGGGAGGTGAATTTTGCTTAAGCTTTCTCCACCCAATGTTTATGCTTGTAGATCTGAAGAACAGAAGAAACACTTGTTTCTGGCAAATTAAGTGAGGTTTGAAATTAATTAATTAATTAATTAGAACGAAACAAGGGATTCAGAAAGGAAATAATAAAAATTCCAAGGAAAATGTTTTTATCAACGAGGCAGATAGAGTCTAATTTAATTTCTTTGTTATTCAGAAAAAAACTCCAGTTAGCTGAACTAATACAGTAGGAGATTACTTTCAATGACGGCGAGAGCTTTAAACTCATCCGGTTTCTCTTCGGTAGGAGGAGGAGGAGGAGGAGGAGGTGGAATTACGGCTTTCTCCTCAGCTACGTCTTTTGGAGTTTCAGCGGCCACTTCAGTCTCCGGAGCCGGAGTCTCGACTTCTATCTTCTTGGGTTCCACTTCAGCCATTTATTTGATATTCTAATTTGTAATTAAGGAAAGAAGATGATAACAGACGGACAGGGGAATTGATAGAAAGAGGAAAGAGGAAAGAGGAAAGAGGGTACAGTATATTATGGTTGGAGGAATGTGACTGTTTGGGCCGTATGATTGCAATTGATTGGCTTATTATATGAGTTGGCACCATCGCCACCGCACACACTTACAAGTTACAACACGATATATTTAATTTAATTAACTATGTCAAGCATTCACTATATTTTTTTAGTTGTATTAAAGTTTAATACATAAATATGCCCATCAAGGGGAACATAATTAAAGTTAATTATCAAGTGCAGATTTGTTAAAATCAAAATAATTGCCTTGTTAGTATCAATCCATGCTTACCCATCATTTAAGCAATGACAGTTTCCCTTTGCGTTTTAGGAATTGATATTTCCTAAATCATCCATTGATGTGGAAGTTAAAAGAGGAGTAAGAAACTAAAATATTTTTAAAAGACTAATTTTGTTCGTTACCAACTTATGTTTATAAAAAGTGTTTAAGTACGTTTAGAGTTCTAAATACACTTAAAAAATTGTATTCGTTTATATATAATTTAACAATAGGAAGTTAACAACAAGTCGTTCCAATGTATGCCTGCCTGTCTGCCTTTTGCCCTTAATTTACAGACAAAAGAAAGATCAATTCTCAAAAAACAGGGAAATAGCTTTTGGAAACAGAAGATGCTGCAGCATTTGAAACCAATCCATGTTCTGTGGATTTAACTAGACCTACCTTGGTGTGTTGGTCTGGGTCTTTGCAAATCAACTTGCTACAAAACTAAAATCCATGTGTGCAAGTTCAACAACATATGGATTGATAATTAACCTATAGGGGCCGGGAGGGGGAGGGGGACACCTCTTAACTATTGGTCTAGAAGAAACAAGCCCATGTGTGAGACACAGTTTTAAGCTATACGCAACAAAGATACAAACCCCTAGGCCCCTCCCTATACACTCCACAGATTGTAATGAATTTACTATGTCCACACAAATCCTTGCTGCTTCCCTTTCATTCCAGTTTACTTCAATACATAAACAATGCTCATATATACTTTAAATCCTGGCTTCTTCGATTGCGATTTCTGCCGAATTAATTATGATTACGACTAGAATTATAAAATTAGTCCATAATATCAAATACATCGTTAAACTATGATTATATAAACATATAAATTTGCAATCATTATCTTAATACATTTATATAGTCTGTTAGCGGTATTCTTACTTGGCTTGCGTCCCAAAGTTGCTGTCCAAGTTGACAATGGGGAAAGCCTTAGAAGCTCCTAAAAAAAACACCCAAGGTCTAAGGAGTAAATAGAAAGGCCAGAGCCTTTTGGGCCGGAAAGCTGGTATAAACCCCATATATCTTGTGGACTGTTGGTTTGTGCTAGCAGTGCACTCCAACAAAAAAGGTGAGCGGCCATAATACTTATTTCCAAAGCTCACAATTAAATAACTCATCTTTTCAATAACAGAAAATAGGGCCCATTCAATAGCCTAATGTAACAGGCTAATTACATACTCCTAGCTTCATCTAAAAATGAGAGAATCATACCTTAGAATTGAACGTGATCCATATAAAATTTCAGTCTGAGTATTAATATTATGACTAACATCTACAGTCTCAAATTTTATTATTATAAGAGAAACAATTATCAAAATTTATGTCCAAGTTTATGTATATAAGCTCTAATAAATATAAATAAAAATCAAGAAAATAAAATTAGATTCTTAATTTCCGAGGAAAAAAAAAGGAGTATAACATTGTCCAGACTGATATGATATGTTTGTTTGCAAAGAACATGCTTAGAATCAAATTATTTGTCTTAATCACTATTTTAGATTATTTTATCTCATAATATGAGATTAATTAATAATTCTTTAAATAGTCATATGAATTTTTTTGTCATTTCTAATACTATTTATGATGGACTATATAATCCCATGATAAATGTGAAATTAATAGTATTCTCATTTTAAGCTATCAAATAACTTTATAAGACTAATAATTTTACATTAAGGGACTAATAGTCCTTTAAAAAGTTAAATAATCAAAAATAACATTAAATTAAAATAAATAGTTCAATGTGAAACATGTTTTTTACAAACTAATCTGACCATAATAAATAGATTTTAATGAGACACGGACTGGGCTTCTCTTTGGTTTGGATCTTTTTGCCCAATTGATCTATTATATCTTTAATTTTTAAAGATATTCAGCTTGAAGCTACGCCGAAACTAAAAAGTCTTCCCCGTAATTAATTAGTCACGTGATTGCGGGGACCGACCAAGGGCACGTATTAATACGAAATGAATAATTAAGAGATATATATGCACACTGATAATTGTACACTTAAATAAATATATTAAAGAGAATATATTATTCTTATATATCAAAAATAAATTATCCATTTAGTTTTGTTCCATTTTACCTTAATTTTATTATATATCATATTTATAAGATGTGTATACATTTAGTAATTCAAAATTTAATTTTTAACCGTATACAGAATTAAACTACTTTATTAAATCTGCTATCCTTTTATAGTTTTACTTAATAGCATTATTTATTTATTTGAGATATTTTATAATACAATTGATTAAAATTTTGAATCAAAAAGTAAAACAGAATAAAATTATAAGAGTAGACCTTGGTTTTCTTAAGATATGATATAGAGTATAACTTAACTTGATATTTTATTAAAGTACCTATAATATAGTTTATGAGTGTATCTAGTTCGAAAAAAATTACTTTGACTTAAAATAAATTTACAAAAATTTAAAATTCAAAGAAAATAAAAAATTATTCAGACTTTTTTTTAAATAAAAAAATTAAAAAAAATGATAAATATATTAATTGGATTGTTATTAATTCTTTGATATAGCACACCAATTAATTTAAGATGTCTCTATCCATAAATAGTACTACTCTCTCCATCCTAAATAAATAATTAAAAATATATAGTATTTTTTTCGTCCTCAAGAATGAACTATATTTAATAATCGATTATAACACCTGACTTCTGGTATGGTCTGCATTTGGTTGCGGTCCAAGTACATAACAAGGACCATAGGTATCCATGAATCTATCTATCTACTACTCCTCCGTACTTTAATATAATTTTTTTTAAACTTATACATAAATATTAAAGAAATAATTGTATAACATTAAATATAATATCAAATATCTATACTGTCTTTGTATTAAAAAAAGAAATTATTATTTATTGAACCAAAAAATAATGAGAGAACCAAAATTATATTTAATACTTGAAATAATATTAAAAACTAAACAATTAATGTTTACTTAGAAATCTAAAACATCATATATTAAGGGATAAAAAAATTTCTCTAAAACGCCGATAAATGCAGTTTTATTTGATTTTTCTCGCGGAGAAAACAACCTTGAAAATGAAAAGAAAAAGCAAAAAATCAAAAGCGAACATTTAACCTACCTGCATTGAAATTTGAAGCAGCAGGACAAAAGTTGATATCAAGTCCTTATCCACCATAATGCATTACAGTACACCTCTTCTTCCCCCCACCCCCACCGCCCTCCCCTCCCCCCTCACCCCTCTCCCCTCTCCCCTCTCGCCGCCCCATCCACTAAAAAATTGAGAAAAATGTACCATACATCATCATCTCATTATGATGTACATAAAAAAAAGTGTGTTATTTTTTATATATATATAATTGAATTGTTCATCTATATAGAAATCCAACATGGCTATGACAATGATATTGGATCACATAATTAAATAAAAACACACACCTTATGATGGACTTAAAGACCATAAAAAAAGAGTCTTTCAAGATATGAGAGAGAGAGAGAGAGAGAGAGAGAGAGCACATGTATTCACGTGGAAACAGGTATTTACAGAGAAGGTCACTCAATTATAGAAAGAGAGCAATTATTTGTATATTCGACTACTGGAAAGAGGCATCAAAAGGCTGTATTTTGGCTTCAGCAGATATGTAGAACCTAGAATTCCATGGTCCACCATGGGTCTCATCAAATTAATTCCTATATCTCACCAAACTAAGTAACTAAACTCTTTAGTATCAGCCGATGGCTTCACCTCACCATAGTATATATGTACGCTAACACTGGTACTACTACTAGCAAACCAATTCCCTTCGCCCAGTCACCGCCAAATTATAAATGCCACTGTCATTACTACTACAACTAATGTTACCTGCTACTGCTACTGGCTCCTTAATACCCTCTTCATTTTTTATCTTTTAAAAAACTCAATCTTTCTTATAATTAATTGAATTCTAAGATCTTATCGTTTATGAATTTGAATCATGGCCCGTCCTCCAAGATCTTGGCAACGGCTATACATATATTTCACCATCTTCATTATTAACCGTTATTTTGACGTTTCACCAATGTGTCAGCCAAGACTACATCGTATTAAGTGCAGGACACACATAAACTTATATGTATTTAACACATATACTCTCTTTTTCCATATATATATATATCCACATGCCACATGTGACATGTGACATGCCGGCAGTAAGCAAAAGTTTTGTAGGATCGATACTTGTCTTACGGTATACATAAACAACAAAAAAGAGGTTCTTACCTTTTAACTGGAAATAAATAATATTTCTGTTATTTTAGTTCTGACTCTACTGTTTTAAGTTCGATCCAACCAATAAATTATGGAATTTTACTTTTTGACACCCTATGGCATGCATATCTAACTCCTGAAGTACAACTGAGATTAACAAAATGGAAGCCTTAATGCATCTCTCTGACTATCTACTTCACAGTTCTAGAAATAATTAGCTTAGCTTTGCCTCTAATAAGTTAAGAAGCAAACCAAAAGTTCAGCATTGTTTGAAAACCCAACAAGGTGAGTGGGACTTGAACATAGAAGAAGATTTGGAAAGCATAGATTTGACCAAAGATGTTCAAGTCAGCAAGATGGAGAAGCGAGAAGAACAAGATCAAAGCCGTATTCGAATTGCAATTTCAGGCAACTCAGGTAATATAGTACAAATATTGAATTTTCTGCTGGTATATGTAGTTTGACACATAACGAGTGAAAAAGTAGATAAATTGTAACGTCACCTGGTTTTCTGCATCACACTGCTTTCAGGTGCCACAGCTAAAAGGAAAAAAGAAGCTGATGATCTCTCTGGTTCCAGAAAGTGTTGGAAAACCAACCGTAAAACAGAAGGCCTCCATTGTAGAAGGAACCTGTTCCTGGGAAAGTCCTATTTACGAAACAGTAAAGTTGATCAGGGAGCCAAAGACAGGAAACTTTAAAGAGAACATTTACTATTTCATTGTGTCAACAGTAAGAAATTGATCCAAGTAGCAACTTTTTCTTCGTGTAGAGCTAGCTTGTATAAATGAACTCTAATATTTTCAATTTCTTTCAGGGATCATCAAAATCAGGTTTTCTGGGAGAGATTTCACTGGATTTTGCAGATTATGCAGAGGCAACACAACCATTGCTAGTCTCTTTGCCTCTAAATTTTCAAATTCTGGCGTAATCTTGCATGTAAGCCCTCTCTCTCACGAGATAATTCTCTCACAAAGAAATTATATTTCACCTGCAATGCATCGGGTAGAATGTATATCCCTTCCAAAACTCACAAAAGTTATATTGGGACAGATTGGCATTCAGAAGATGCAAGGAACTGAGGATCGAAGGTGACATAAATTTAATCAATCATTCTGACGAACTTCCTTCTTTTTATATTGGTCTAATATCTAGCTATTTCCCATGTTCCGAGTATTTCAGAGATGAAGAAGAACATGAAGCACAAAGGACAATATCACCGGATAGAAACTTGCAGACCCAACTGGTTGATTGCAACACATATGGAAACAATGACCTCAATTTTCTCGAAGTAAGGTCTCAATTCTCAAAGCACCTACCATCAATATTTTCTTTTGTCCCTAGACTTCCTAAAGGGTTAATATAAAGCCAATGAACAAATGACCTGCTATATAATAAGCAGGACGTATAGATTAGTTGAAAGCTGGCTATTAAAGCTTCTATTATTATTGCCCAGGATGAGGACTTACAAATATCATCTCCTGATGATGAACGAAATATCAGCTTCAAAGATCCTCGATTGGAGAATACTACAATTCCTCAGGACTTTGCACCTGTCAGATGGAACTCTATTCAACAGAAGAAGACAGAGGATGAGGTGCCAACAGAAAAACAAGTGCGTCAACGATCCAACACAGATTGGTCAGTGGGTTCTGCTTCAGATAGAAGTATGGTTGACTCCACAAACAGCCCGGGGGAGAACTTTCCCAGAGACAAGTCGATGGAAGCATCAAGTGACTCCATTGAAATACTGAAAAATGAAATCTGTATGAGGGATAGGCAGGCAGAATTATCAGAACTGGAACTGCAGTCTCTTCGGAAGCAAATTGTCAAGGAGAGCAAAAGGGGACAGGAGTTATCAAGACAAAATGTTAGCCTTAAAGAGGAGTACATTACACTCAAAACAGAATACGAACAACTTAAGTCCTCAGAGAAATGTATCCATGAGGCAGAGCTAAGGGATCCATCTAAAGATACAATGCAGCAGCTTAAACGTGAGAAGGACTTGAATAAAAAACTGCGGTTGCGACTGTACGAGACTGAAGACTCAAACTCCGAATTGATTCTTGTGGTGAGTGACCTTAACAAAAAGCTAGAACAAAAGAATACAGAAATACATCATCTTTCTAGCACAGTAAAGGCCACTCAAAATGTTAAAGAAGATGCCTCAGGAACCTCCAAATACGATATGGATCAGGAGAAAGATGAGCAAGCACAGGAAGAGCTAAATAATGAGGATAACAATGCAAAGGAAGAAAACTTGTTGAAGCAGCTCACAGACTTATTCGGTGAAATAGAGGTGTACAGGAAAGATAAGGAAGAGCTAAAGATGCATATTGAAGATCTTGTCGTGGACTATGATATTTTAAAACAGGAAAACCGCAATATCAACTCCAAGTTAAAGCAAAATCAGATAGAACAGATGAAGATGCAGAGTGAATACTCAGGTTCTTTGGCTACTATACAAGAGTTTAAACTCCAGGTGGATATATTGGAGAAACAAATCAATAAGCAGGTCTTGGAATTCTCCAAATCCCTAAATACAATGAATGAACTTGAGTCCCAGGTTAAGAGCTTAGAGAAAGAACTGGAGAAACAGGCTCGAGATTTTGAAGATGATCTGGAAGCCGTGACTCAAGCCAAAGTCGAGCAGGAGCAGAGAGCCATCCGAGCAGAGGAGGCCTTGAGGAAGACGAGATGGAGTAATGCTAATGCTGCTGAGGCGCCTTCAGGATGAATTTAGAAGGCTTTCTGTGGATATGGCAACCAAACTCGATGAAAATGAGAGGTTATCCATGAAAACAGTGGCAGAAGCTAATGATTTGCGTCTGCAGAAAAGTGATTTGGAAGATATGCTCCAGAAAGCTAACAGAGAGCTTGGACTGTTGAAACAACAGTACGAAGGAAAAGTGCTAGAGCTTTTAAACCGAACAAATCAGCAAGCAAAACAAATAGAGCAGATATCACAAGAACTTGAAGCCAAGCACAACCAAATCGAAAGCTTTCAGAAACATGAAGAGGAAATAAAAATTCTGAAATGCGAGAAAACTGATTACCAGGAAGAGGAAGAGCAGAAAGGAAATGTGAAAATTGAGATGGAACAATTGACGAAAGAAAGAGAAGAACTGGAACAAGAGTTCGCATCAGCAACGAAGGAAATAGAAATGTTAAAGGAGGAATTAAGTGCCTTTAGAACTTTGAAGGATGAAAAGGAGATTTCAGCAGGGACTTTGAAATCAGAAATGGAAAATCTAAGTATTCAGTATAATGAGTTGAAACATTGTATGCTTCAAATCGACTTGGAGAAAGAAACCCTGAGAAAACAGATATTTGAGTTAGAGGGTGAGCTGAAAAAGAAGGATGAGGTTATCGCCAACATGGATAAAAAAATCCAGAGCAATGGAGAACATGCTGCAAATTCAGACACAAGAGGAATGACTTCAAAGATGCCATATCAGCCCTACTTCCTTACCCCGCTAAGAACACCATCAGTTTGACCGAGAAAATGAAATCACTTGAGGTAAACATTCGATTCCAAATATAACTATGCAAGACATAACATGCAAAGTGTGAGATATAGTAGAAAAATAGTAATAATATTAGATTTGTAAAGTGAAATATGGTTCATGATAATAGGTATAACCCTGTTTTCCAAATACTTTCAACAGACATAATGGCACGGGCTAAACTCTTCTACAAAGTAACTTACTACACCAAAGTGTGTAAAAACTTTATACATTATGCTAACACAGGATATTACTCCTATTATACTAGCTAACGTTACTAGACACTTGTTTTTTAGGTAATGAACAAAATACTTGGTTTTGTGAATTCACGTGTGAATTACATCTGCCAGAAACTAGGACTGTAGGCAGCTACGCTAGAAAATGTCAATTCACTTATCAGATTATATAACTAATTGGTGAAAGGGTATAACTTATTAATATGCACAGTAAACTCTTGATTGGAAGATTCTTACAAGCAGTACAATAAAAACAGACTTTAAATTCTATAGACAGAGAACCAAGATGTACTATTAACCCAGAAATTACAAATACTCCCTCCATCCCAACTCCAAATTTAAAAAGTGAGCATGTTTGACCAGAACATAGTCGGAGAAGAGTAAGTCTTTAATTTTGAGATATGAGTGGTTAGGATAGAATGAGAGCATTTTTCAGAACATCAAAGCTTAATTTTGAGATAGGAGTGGTTAGGATAGAATGAGAGCACTTTTCAGAACATCGCAAAAATAAAGAAACAAACTTCAATTGGATTGGAGGGAGATTAACTAAGATAGAAATATTTGACAATGATTCTCAACCTACTTATAATTATTTAAGAGGACATCCTCCAGCTCTCTTTTTTTTTCTATTTTTCCTTCTGTTTTTTTCCCACAACTCCGGCTCTCAGAATGTTGTTCCGCTTATTCAGAATGAATGTCTGGCCAAACCCTCTAGAGAAACCCACAATGTCGAGTTTCAGCAAGGTAAACTTGAATTTTTTTTCCAGATTTCTTGACTTGTAATAACATAACATCCTTGATCAGGTAGTAATTCGGGAACCACTAATAATTGATTACAGGAGGTTGGACATGCTACAGATACAAGAGTACGTGTTAGCAAGCTTGAAAGAGGAGAAAGCATACAAGAAATTTACATCACTCAGAGATAAGACCTGCAGCAGGCACGTCAAGGCAAATGAAGTTGTCAGAATTGCAGTCGAAAGGTGGTGTGTAGGCTTATGTTGAATAAAACTTCACATCATTTTACCTCAATTTACTGTGCTTTCCATCATTAATTCGTTATGTTAAAATGATGAATGACTTAAGAACTCTGAATTCCCTCCCTTCTTCACAGTGATAGAAACTTTATCAGACGGAGAGCTCAAAGTGGCCACTTGTGATCCAAGTGATACTTCTGATCTTACCAAATTATATGTGAAGTTGCATCACTAAAGGAAAAAAATCAGCATATGGAAGGTGAGCTGAAAGAAATGCAAGACAAATACTCGGAAATTAGTCTCAAATTTGCAGAGGTAGAAGGTGAAAGGCAACAACTTGTAATGTCCCTACGTAATCTGAAAAATGGAAAGAAGAAATAGCATTTCTGCAAGACATTGGCTGCCTCCAAGTGTAACTTTGTGTTGGGCGAGGCACCTAGATGAAGCTAGCAGGTAGGACCAAGTCACACCAGATTTTGTTCCAGAAAATGCACATCACAACCTTTGTTTGCCATTTATACTCTTGTTTGTTCATATTACCTCAAGAATTTGAATGCACTCCAGTGGAAAATCATTTCACAAGCCATCCAGCCAAATTATTTCCATCACACAGATAAATAAAATCAATGAAAGTCATAAAAGGGCTCATCAGCATTGCGAGCTAACAGTAATGAGATGAATGTTATTTCTTGCACTTTCTATTTTAAAATGGTAGGGGCTTAATTTTTTGGAAAGATGACAGATGCAAAAGTAGGGAACCAAGAAGTTACTAAAAAAACATTGGAAATTAGAACTAAAAAAACAGAGGAAAAAAAAAGTGATGAAGGTCATAGTGTTGGTATCAGAAAACATTAAAAAACAATTTTTTGAATGAATCAATTGATGCTATAATATAGTATATTTATATATATAGGAGCTGATCCATAACAAATGCTAGATGGGAGCACTATTCCATCCATACATCTCCCACCGTTCATAGCAGCATCCAACGGCTCAGATTTAAAAAAATAGGCTTGCAGAAGGGATAAAAATAGGGGAATTACTAAAATACCACCTGTTTATATATTAAATAAACTCCTTCCACCCCTCTAAGGGGCGGAAAGCATTTCATGCCCAGTTATTTCAATGGAACCAAAATATCCAACTTCTTGTAACTCATGCCACTCGAGATCTTCTAAGTCACCATCGCCATAAACTACACTATACCAACCAGCTACTTCGTCAAACTCGGTCACTTTTCCATTATAAAAATGCCCCCCAAATGACTTCTAAACATCCCTTCCTACCAACCATTCACCCAAATTGTGGTTTTATGTGATTCGTGTTGCTTATTGTCTCACAATGAACAAGATTTCCATCACTAAGAACTATGGGAGGCACCCCGTTAATAAAGAGACTGGATTGTCCTAATTCCTGCCGACCTTCTAAGGGGCGGCAGGAGTTTAGTAATATATGAACTGGGGGTATTTTAGTAATTCCTACTTCCGCCCCTGGATGCTTCTATGGATGGTGGGAGATGTATTAAATGGAATAGTGTTCCATCTAGCATTTGCTATGGATCAACTCCCTATATACCAAGATACGAAGGAGAGAGAGAGAGAGAGAGTAATATCAACATCGAAAGCAACTAATATCATGAGGAGGGTGAGAGGAGAGGACATGAAAAACAACACTGCGCAATCAAAATATCAAACTTAATTATCTTAATTAAGGTTGAGCTTGTAAAGGTTCATACTTTAGCATTCAAGCTTCTGTACAAGTAAAATTCCTCTTAGGCAAACCGGGGAGTACAGATGTGATGAATCCCGTAAAGCATATCAAAATCCCAATTAAAAACACCCCGAGTATGTGCTGCAAACCAGTTATGGCATGCTCACTGAGTACAGAAACTACTATCAAGAATATGCCTTACCTACTCACAATACATGGAATAAAAAACTGTAACAAGATTATGTTGATTTGAATTACATGCTATATCATTTGCAGTATTAGAATGTCTATTGAGAGTTTGACACTCTTATCACCCCAAACCAGCTTCTTTGGCATCCACTTCCACTTGTTACAAAAGATAGTGTTTGTAACTCTGTAGTTGATTAATGTTCAATTCTAATAAACAAACTATAAATCATACAAAGGAGTTTACAAAACACAACTGCCTTGCTCTCTTATCGACTGGAGGTGATAAATTTTAATTTCTTATGTTTAATCTTCTCGAAGTGTATACATCAAATACCAATCTCAGCACTTAGAAAACTAAAGTTACTTGCACAATCTTCCATCGACATCACAATTTAGCATAACTGAACCTTTTTTTAGTATAAGCTGCATAACTGAATGAGAAAACCAGAAAACAGACAAAAACCTCAATTTCCAAATAAAAACAGCATCTGAAATCCCCCTAATTTGACACAGGCGTTCATTATCAGAAATTATAAAACAAACGG